>CATIWF010216762.1:0-15148 GCA_949630135.1 Balakata baccata
TATTACCGCTATTTGATGATGAGAAAATGAAGGGTCTAACACAGGGTATTTTGGCAGTTTTCATCTTTCCATTTGGTTTGCTGTCGATTTGTAGAGTTTCAGGAGATGGAGTTCTTCTGAGCTCGTGAATCGGTGACGACGAGTCCTAGTCCTAATACGGCGACTGTGTCGTTTTGCACGGCTGGAGATTACTTCACTGGCAGCGGGACCCAATACTGAGGAATGGAATTGAGAAACTGCTTCTGATTTGATTGCTTCCTTTGCTTTTCTTAATGCAGTAGCTGAGATTTGAGAGACTCTGTTTTAAGGTTCGTTTGGAATATGAATGAATTAATAGTTTAGAATTCATCCGTAAATGAATTATACTTTGTATTATTTTTTATTATTATTATTATTATTATTTTTTTTTTTTTTTTTTTTGTCTTTGTGAGTCTCAAATATGAAAATTTTGATAGGAGGAACAAGCTTTGATGCCACTTGCACTTACTGTCCTTGGCAATTATACTTGCAATTTATTTCTAGATAAATTCTTATATTTGGAATGATATAACTTAAAATATGAAATTCAATTGAATTTCATTTAATTGTGTTGGAAGAATCCATAATTTAATATTTATTTACATATTTTTCTAAATTATTGTTATAATAATTTTAAGAAAAAAAATAGATGTACGTATAAATAAATATGCATAAAAATATACTTGAGTTAAATATATGTAGCAACACACTAATTTTGTTTAGATATATACTTGCAATATTTAAAAAAAATCTCAAACATAATTCTAGTTATAATAATAATTATTTATATTATATAATCTAAACTTTTACTTAATAACACTACTAAATTCAATTGCTCGTACAAAATGAAGAAAGAATTGATAAACTTTTACTTAATAACACTACTAAATTCCATTGCTCTTAGAAAATGAAAAAAGAAGAAGATGAGAATATAGAAAGAGAGATTGTTTGTGAAATAAGAAAATAAAATAAGATAAAAGTTAAATTAATTTTAAGTTAAGAATCTTTTTGTTAATAAAATTTATTTAGCTTATTTTATGGAATTCATTTACAAATTTTCCATATTTTACTAGCAGTTAATTTTAATTATAAATCAATTTTATAAATTTATTTCCAAAAATTGCAATAAGTGATTCATTTATTCCAAACACCGAATTCCCATAATTGCAAATGAATTCCGAACATGCTGTTAAGTGTTTTGAGCAAATTAAAATACCATGAAATTGTTCCATATTGACAGCCGCCCCTAACTTTTCTAACGTCAATTTTGAAATTTTACATTCGTTCAACAAATAAAAATTTATATAATTAAAATAAAATTAGTTAGAATTGAATATAATTATAAAATTGGATAAAGTTCAATTTTTTTAATTATTTTTCCATTAAAAAATGTCATCTTCTTAAATTTTTATAAAATTTAATTTTAAAATAAATAATGACTAAAATTAGTCTAATACATCCATATCCAGTGAATAATATCATCATAACAATACTTTTTATCTCATTTTCTATTATATTATAAATGATTTACTCTTTATATTTATTTATGTTGAAAATTGTATTTAGGAAAAAAATAAAAAAAGAAAGTAAAAGACCAAAAAAAAAAAAAAAGAGAAAAGAATAAAAAATTGATAAAGAGACATTTAGAGAACCGATTTCACTCTCTATAGTTGAAAAGAGAAAATGTGAAATTTATAAGGTGAAACGACTAAAGAAAAAGATATGAAACTGTTAAATGACATAAAATTTCTAAATCATACTATATATAAAAGTGAGAATAAAAGATATGTAAATTTACTAAAAAATCAATCTAATTGTATTAGTTAATTGAGTTAATTTTATCATTTAATAATTTAATTTATTAGTAAATAGTATTAATAATTTATTAATTATAAGTTCAGTTATATTAGAATTATATAACTATATTTTATATATAAAAAACAGATAACTAATATTAATAAAAAAATAATTTAATAAAAAATATTAGAAATGCATAGTAAAAAATAATTATATTATTTTTAATATTTTTATATTAGAATATTAAATAATTAAATTAAATTAAATTATTTTATTAATTTTATTATTTATTAAATTAATTAAGTTAATTATTTAATATTATTGAGTGTTTTAATTATTTGTAATTTATTGTTTTGAAAAATATTAGTTTTAATATATTTATGAATTATATTATTTTATTTTTTTATATAAATTTAATATTAATATTATTTTAATTTGATTTATTTTAATTTTATTACTTATTAAATTAATTAACTTAAATATTAAAAGTTAAATAACTTCATAAATAATAAAAGGTAATAAAAAATGTATTATAAGTAATGAACATGTAATAAACAATTAAGTTTAAAAAGATAAAAAATTATGTTTAAGGTAGTGAACAATCAAGTTCAAAAATGATATATTATCAAAATATAAACATTAGATCTATAAGTGATGAATATGCGGTAAACAATCAAATTTAAAATAATGAATAATTAAGTATAAAACGATAAAAAATCAATTTTTAATCAATAAATTTATAAATTTATCATTATGATGCACTATTCATAATTTATTATTATTAGAACCATAAATTACTTACTATCTATATTTTATATATAATTTTTAATAATGAATAAATTAGTAATTTGATAAAATTTGAGATAAGTATACACTTTTATAATATATTGTGAATAAAATATTATAATAAGATGAAACAAATTAATATAAAAACAAATTATTATTAATAATAAATCAAATATTTAATAATTATGTATATGATATGTTAATTAAAAATTAATATAAATAAAAAGTGAAATATAAGAACTTTTGGAAATGGTTTAAGAGAAGATAGAAAAGTATTCACAATAATACTCTTTAATCACTTTCTATTATATTATTAAAAATTTAACTCTCTATTTTAATTTTTCCTGTAAATATTATTTTATCCGCTATTCTAAATTATTTATTAATATAATTTTTTAAAATTAATATAAATTTTTTATTAATATAACTTGATTAAAAAAATAAAGTAAAAGAAAGAATAAAATATAAAATTTTAAAGGCAGTTCAATAATATAAAATTTTCTAAATATTAGTAAACAGAACAAAGAAACTCTCGGGATGCGTGAAGTATTTCAACCGTGTCGTGTATCAACTGCATCCCTTGATCGAAACCAAACCAGATCAGTTGCTTGAAAAGTTGAATCCTGATAATGGATATTTTTGTAATAATGATATACCATGAAGCTCACTCTGGTCCTTGAAATAACCTTTTGGTGCGACCAAGATGTTGGAAATAAATAAGCAAAACAGAACCATGGTTGTAACCAAAGAAACCAGCTAGTTGAAGAAACGAAACTGCTAAATCTAAAACGAGAAATCTCTCTCTCACAGTCCCTAGACTCTCTACTTACTTTTCTGCCATAGTATTCTCTATGAGCAGCTTTCCTGGGGCCTGCGGAGCATTTAAGGAAGAGGATAGCTTTTTATTAAAAGAAAGCAATAATCTTGAATTGCTTTTTATGCTATTATCAAGTTTATTAACCCAAAAAGATCAGATTTTTCGTGTCTGTTTCGTATTGCACGTGGTTGTATGATTTGTGTCAACGCTCACGAGTAATACCCATCTGAGATTTTGTTCAAATGAGGCCAAAGATTTATCTTTTTGGCGACTCAATCACCGAAGAATCCTTCGATGATGGCGGTTGGGGTGCCTCTCTCGCTAACCATTTCAATTGCCCGGTATTAGCCTCGTTTCATTTGCGATTTTGGTTTGAAATTAAAGATGAAGTCTTTCGTTAGTTATAGCTGTTGAGTTCATTCCTTTTATTTTAATGGGATATGATGGTATAAATTAATGGTGGTTTTTGAATTTCAGGTAGATGTGGTGCTTAGAGTGTATAGTGGATACAATACTAGATGGGCTTTGAAGGTGGTGGTAAGGGTTTTTCCGGCTGTGGAAGGTGGAGGAGATGGTGGTGCACAGCCATTAGCGGTGACGGTTTTCTTTGGTGCTAATGATGCTTGCCTTCCTGATAGATGCTCTGCCTCACAACACGTACCAATACGCGAATACACGCAAAACCTTCGCACCTATGCTCTATCTTCTCATTTCCCAAGGTATAGGTTTATTAATGAGTTTAGTCATATATTTATTTATATTTCTTTTTTTTTTTAGATAAATACCTTATGCTTTTGTCAAAAATAACTTAGATGTACGTAGTTATTTTATAATTTAAATTTGTATCAGTCATGATCATTTTCAAGTTTGAATTGAAGGAGTAGATGTGGTTGGCAATAAAAATTGGATAGCTAAATTCATAAAATATAAAAATTACAAATCAAATTAAATATAATTATTTGACATAAAAAGAAGCATATATAGGTTATTTACTTGAAAAATAGAAATCTCTGTCCATACATATCAAAATCATAAAATCACGTAACACTTTCATGAACTTGACCCAATACAAATGTATTACTTAGTTCTGTTGATTTGCATTTGCATCTGAGTCTTGAACAGAGCAATTGTTTGTTTTTTCTTTTTTTCAAATCACATAATAAATATGAAGCATGATCAGGATTATACATTGATTTGACAAAGCCTTATTCTAGGTGATTTGATCAATGGATGAATAGTGGGGTATGAGCTATCAGTTAAGAAGGAGAGATGTGCCAAGCAAAATGTAAGGTGGGCGAGGCTCAGCTGTCGCTGTTAATGTTGGCCATTTGGTTTTATTATTGCCGAAATGGGATTGCAAAAGGGGAAAAAAGAACAAAAATAAGAAAGCTGGTCATATCTTCCTCAGAAAAACAAAGGATGTCTTTTTGCAAACGCAGCCATTTTTATGGAATTCATTATTTCTCACGTCTAGTTGATGTTATTGATGGTACGTTGTGGAATCACTATCACATATGCAAAAGTTGCCGACTCTTACTGGGAAAAGAAAAAAACGAAAGAGAAAATTTATTTCCCTCACACATTGTAGAACGGTAACCGCTAACTATATATACAACCCTACATCCAATCAACTAATGCCAACTCACTGCTACTAAGAAAAAAATAAAATACAGCAATGCCTACAATAACCACACTACACTAACTAAAATAAGTTGAGTAACTTTACGTCCCCCCTCAAGGTGGAGATTGGTGATAATCAACCAATCCCAGCTTGGAAACTAGAAAAGAGAATCGATGACAAGTGAGGGCTTTAGTAAACAAGTCTACAAGTTGGTAAGCAGAAGCTGTGAACTTGGGATGAAGGAAACCCTCTTTGTAATAGTTCCGGACTAGATGACAGTCAAACTCTACATGCTTGGTCCTTTTATGGAAAATAGGATTGGTAATGAGATGCAATGCAGACTGATTGTCACACCATAAAGGAATTAGAGTGGCTATGGGAACTTGAAGATCAGTAAGAAGGTAACTAATCCACTTCAATTCACATGCGGTTGTAGCCAAACTTCTGTACTTGGCTTCACATAAGGATCTGGTCACCACAATCTATTTCTTGGTTTTCCAAGAGATGAGTGAACCACTAAGGAAGATGCAGTAGCCTGTAAGTGACTTACAGGTCTGAGGACAAAATGGTCCAATCTACATCACAATAGGCACTGAGAATGAGATCACTTTGAGTAGGATAGAACAAAACAAGAGAGATATGACCTTTAAGGTATCTCAGAAGATGGAGAACAGCATCCCAATGAGCCTGCTGTAGAGCATTAACATGTTGACTCAGCTACTGAACTGCATGGCTGATGTCAGGTCTTGTGAGGTTCATATACAATAATCTACCCACTAGCCGTCTATAAGTGTCTGGTTGACCAAAAAGACTACCTTCAGTTGATGTGTATTGATTTCCCTTAGGAAAAGGGGTATTAGCAGATTTGCACCCTGTCATTCCAGCATCTTGAAGTATATCAAGAATATACTTTCATTGATTGATGTAGGTGCCTAAGGTAGACCTTGCAATTTCAATACCAAAAAAATACTTGGCAAAGCCAAAATCTTTGATAGTAAATTGCTGATCCAAGTAATGTTTCACTGCCTTAATATTAGAAACTAAGCTACTAGTCACTAAGACATCATCAATATAAACAAGCAAGGCTATACAAGATGTGTTAGTGATCTTGGTAAAGAGACAGTAATCAGAGGTGGATTGCTGGAATCCAAAAGCAAGCAATTGTTTAGTAAACTCAGAGTTTTATTCTCTTGAGGCCTGCTTGAGACCATAAAGAGACTTATACAACTTACAAAACTGATTAGGTTTAGATGTTGTATAACTTTCAGGTGGTAAGAGATAAACTTCTTCATTCAGATAGCCATGCAAAAAAGCAATGTTAATATCAAGCTGATAAATGGCCCAACTTTTGACAGTGGCAAGTGTTAGAAAAATTCTGACAGTCACCAACTTAGCAACAAGGAAAAACTATCAAAATAATCTTGACCCTCAACTTGGTTATACCCTTTAGCTACAAGTCTTGCCTTCAAACGTTCTACGGAACCATCAGGCATATACTTTACTTTAAAGACCCACTTACTGCCTATGGCATGCTTTCCTGGAGGTAAAGTAGTAACCATCCAGGTCTTGTTATCTTCCAAGGCCTTTAACTCTCTGTTCATAGCTTGAACCCATTCTAAGTGCTGAGATGTTTGCTGGTAGGTGCTAGGTTCCTGGATAGTTGACACTTGAGCCATAAAAGCCATATATGCAAGTGAAAAATGAGAAGAATTGAGGTATGAAAATGTTTGAGGAGTGTATGGTATGGTAGATGGTATAACAAGCAAAGAATCAGCAATATAGGGAGGAATGGTAACATTGCTGCAGTGATAATCTTGCAGCCATGGTAGGGGATGTCTAGTTCTATTGCTGTGTCTTAGGGGAGGAATGGGAGTAGTAGTAGACTCTAAGGACTGTGGTACATCATTGCTAGCAGAAATTGAAGGACGGGTGGAATGGGAGTAGAAAAAGAAGGAAGATCAAGAATAGGTAAAGGCAAAATGGTAGTAGTAGATTGATAAGTGTCAGGATTAGAGAAAGATTCAGTATAGAAAGGAAAGAGATGTTCATAAAAGAGCACATCTCGAGAGACAAAGGTAACTTTGTTATCTAAATCATGAACTTTATATGCCTTTTGGCCGGGATAGTACCCAAGGAAGATGCATTTAACAAATCTAAGAGCAAATTTATCTTTATGAGGTAGCACATTGTTGGCAAAACACAAATAGTCAATGAAGGACTTTTCCAGTTTAAAACAGAAGTGGGAAGTCTATTCACAATATAGACAGCTGTAAGCAGAGCATCTCCCCAAAAATGCTTTGGCACCTTTGATTGAAACATCAGGGTTCTAGTAATTTCTAATAGGTGCTTATGTTTTCTTTCAACCACTCTATTTTGCTGCGGAGTGTAGGGTGTATTTCTTTGATGAACAATACCATAATGTTGAAATAGGGATTGACAAGAAGTGTTGAGAAACTCAATGCCATTGTTAGATCAAATGTTTTTGATTAAGGCATTGAACTAAGGAAAAAGTTTTTTCTAAGTGCTTGACAGTTTGGCTTTTATGAGGCAAAAGGTATACCCAGGTTGCTCTAGAGCAATCAACTACTAAAGTGAGCATATAATGGCAATGATGAAAAGTGGATTGCTTATAAGGACCCCAAAGGTCTATATGTACAAGATCAAAAGGTTTTTCACTATGAGTCAAATGGAAAGGGTAGCCTATGCTGTTTTGCCGAATAACAGATGTCACAAACACTATGTTTATTCAAGGTGGATTTTAAAAAGGATATATGACTCATGTCATTTATAGATGCATTACGTAAACGAGTATGCCATACATGTGAAGAAACATCTAAGGTTTTATTACCTTGTAGAAAGCTATTACAAGTTACTCCATTGGAGCATATGTACTAAGAATCTAAATTTTTATTCAAATTTAATTTATTACAAGTAAAAGAGCAATTGGCAAGGGACCTAATAGTGGAATCAAAAAAGGAACTTTTATAGAGTATGTACATAGTTCCAGAAAGTTTACCAACTGCTAGTAATTGCTTAGTCCTCAGGTCCTATAAAGTGTAATAAGTGGAATCAAAATAAAACTAAATGATGATGTATTTGTAAGTTTACTCACAGACATAAGGTTATACTTGAAAGATGGTATGTATAATACATCTTCCAAAACCACCTGTTCAAATAACACTACTGTCCTAGTGGTTTCCACGAACTTAGTAGACCCATCCGATAAATATACAGGGGTTGGTTTCTTTATGGCTTTCAGGTTTTGAAGTATAGCTAAGGATTTACACATACAACTAGACTACCCAGTGTCAACAATCCAGGTTCCTACATCTTGTAAGTTCACAGCTTGCAAAGCATAATTCAATTGGTCAGAAACATTACCTACATAGTTGTTTATTTGAGCAAAATGCACCTGAGCTCCTTCTATTGCCATAGTTCCTTTTAAAGCTCTTGTAATCTCCTATTGAATAAGAGCCGCTAATGCAGGATTCAACTGCTCATTGTATTTTGTTGCTGCTATATCAGAAATTGCATCCATTGGAGTATCATATTCCCCATCCACTAGATTGGCCATGTTTCTTTTTCCAATAGATTTCCCTTTCTTTTCTTTGAGTTCCTTGAACCAGTCTGGATTACCATGCAATTGAAAACAGGAATCTCTAGTATGGCCACTCTTATTGCAATGTGTGCAATGGCTATCACTTTTACCTCCTTTCTTTTCAAAATTTCCTCCTGTATCTGTCATTCTTCCATCAAAGTTCTTAACCAGCATAACATTAGTCTCATAGTTCTCATAACTAGTATTTACTTCCCTTTACTTTTCCACTCTTAGCATCATTGAATAAGCTCTGTTAATGCCAAGCATAGGATCCATAACCAACATCTGGTTCCTTATGTGATCACAAGTGTCATTTAGTCCTATGAGAAATTGAATCAACTGATTTGATACATTTTTCTCCTCTACTACCCTTGCTGCACCACATGTGCATTGTGGTACAGCCAATAGACAACCTAGCTCATCCCACAACTTCTTCAACTTGCTGAAATACTCTACGACAGTCATTGATCCCTGTGAGATTGAGCTAATTTACCTTTGTATCTTATATAACAGAGGACCATTACACTTTCCAAAACATTGTTCTAGCTCCTTCCAAAGTTCTTGAGCAGATCTAATATAAAGAAATGACTCAAATATATCCTTCGAAATTAAATTTAAAATCCAAGATTGCACCATGCAATCGACCTTATTCCATGCCTCAAAGTTTTCGGAACTCACCTCTAGTGTCAATATAGAACCATCGATAAAGCCAATCTTTTGTTTTGCCCCCAAAGCAATCAGAATCGCTCTTTACCAAGATAGGTAATTCTTACTAGTCAAATTGTTTGTTATAACACCATTCCAGGATGATCGGGATTTTGTAAAAAATACCGATCTCCTACATTATTCACTATACCTCTAACGTCATTCACATTTGCAACATTAGAAACCCCAACTCTATCTCGATTATCCATCTCAACAATGAAGTAAATACAATCACAACAAAAAGTAATTGTAGAAGAGAAAATGCAAACAAGAAATTGAAGATAAGATTCAGTGTTACCAATCAATTTGGATCAAAGCAATGCTCTGATACCTTGAAAAAGATGCAAACTTTCATTTTACTTAGAGAGAAGGAAAAAAGATCGAGAAAATTTATTTTCATCACACATTGTAAAATGGTAACTGCTAACTATATATACAACCCTACATCCAATTAACTAATGCCAACTCACTACTACTAACTAAGAAAAAATAAAATACAGCAATGCCTCTAATAACTACACTACACTAACTAAAATAAGTTAAGTAACTTTACAACATAATATTTAAATATAAAACATAGGTTTTCATAAGAGAGGGGACCATAAAAGTTGGTATTCCATAGTGGCCATTGATGGGTTTTTAGTGGGCGTAGACTGTAGTTATATATGTGAAGGCATGCGGTTGCTGCTCGTCTTGTTGTTGCCTTCTTGGTTTATATTAATGTTTTTTTTATAAACAATATGATTTTTATTAATAAAATGAGGAAAAAACACCTTAATCCATGAAAGATTTTGGTTTATATTAATGTTTATGGAATTCTTTAATTCTTAGTCTATAGTGTTTTATATCCTTCACAACCAAAAGTAATCTTTTTTTAAGAAGTCATTGTCATCTGTAATGCATGCAAAAAGCAATTTCCTTATATTTAAACATAACTTTTTTTTTTTTAAATTTTATTTGCGGTGGGACTTGGAAAAAATTTATGATCTTGCAAATTTTCTTTTCACAGAGAAAAATAAAATAATTGAAAGGCTTACTAACTTTTTGTTTTGTTCTTTGTTTAATGGCTCATGAGATTTGAGTTTAGTACTAATATGGAATTATTGCCGGTGAATTTCGCCACGAGTATTTTAATTATGTAAATTGTAATAATTAAGTATCTAAAAGATTATTTGTAACACAAAGGTACACTACTTATATAAATTGTAATAACTCAGTATCTCAAAAATTATTTGTAATACAAAAGTATTTCAATTTTTATTTTGTGACTAAATAGTACTTCTATCTTTAGTTATTATAGCTCGTTTAACATTGTGTATGGAAAAAAACTTTTTTTGGAAATTTTTTTTTGTATTTTTAACTTTTTTTTTAAGTTTTGAAAACTGTTTTTAGTAGATACAGAAAAATATATATTTTTTCTAGAAGTAGATTTGAAAAAAAAAATCATAAAAATTAGTCAATTAAATTATAAAATTCAAAATTTGTTTTTGGAACACTCAACAGCACTCCAAAACACTCATTTAGTTTGTCTAATAAAAGTATGGCATGAAATATCTAGATAAATTTTAATAAAAAAAAAATTAGTTGTAATATCCAATCAGCAAAATTGAAAATTATCTGATGTGGATATTATAGTTAATTTTATTTTTATTAAAATTTATCTGATATGGATATTTCATATCACACTTATATTATGGAAACTAACAGTTAAAGACGAAAGTAGTACTATTTAGTTACAAAATAAAAGTTTTTTGTGTTACAAAATAAAAATTGAGGTACTTTTATATTACAAATAATTTATAAGATACTAAGTTGTTACGATTTATATAATTTAAATGTTTTTTTATTACAAATAATCTTTCAGATACCGAATTATTACAAGTTATATAATTAAAGAACCGTGAGTGAAATTTATTCCATTTTTGCACTTTTTGTATCACAGAAACTGCATTGACCAGGGATCTGTTTGACATAATGAAAGCAAAAGAAACTAATGGACATCCATATCATTTAAATTAATTTATTTTGTTCATTAGCAGGCGGAATAGTTGATTCTTGATTGACTATGATCCTTCTCTTTTACAACTCATTATAAATATGAAAAATTTTCACTATTTGATATAGTCATTAAGACTAAAATTAATTGAGACCTCCCTATTTCTCACTTTTGGAAAAAAAAAAAAAAACCGGTTTATTTAACTTTGAATTCATTTGTTTTCATCAATAATCATTTGGGACAGTTGACCATGGTGGTTTTCGATTATTAATGTCTTGGTTCAATAGTTAATACAAATCGTCAGATGGGGTAGCTTAAGCATACAAACCTTTTTCCTATAATTCTTGCTTTATCACGAGATTATTGTCCTTTGGCATATATAGTGTCAATGAAAATAGTGTTTCACTAGATGAGATAATTTTATCAATAACACAAAGTAGTTTGAAGCTATTTTCCAACAACTTACACTATTAGATTGTGGGTTCGTTGACATTGGATTTGAAAACGTACTTTTCCGAAAAAATTTGTATTTTTAATTTTTTTTAAATTTTAAAAATTATTTTTTTGATTAAAACAAATAAATAGATATTTTTTCTAAAAATATATTTAAACGACAGCTTATAAAAAATTAAAAAAAAATCAATCAATTAAATAAAAAAATTCAAAATTTACTTTTAAAATACTTAATATTAATCTCAAATACCAATTATAAATTCTTTAACTTAACATTTTTTTTTTTCTGAGTCTCAGACGCCGTGGCCAAAGAGAGTTATTTTCGTCACTCCACCCATTGATGAAGCTGCACGCCTCAAGTATGATTCTATTATATACAGCTATACCTGATGTTCCTCTTAGTTTATATCATTCAGCAAAAACGTAAAATATTAGAAATGACAATTTTCAATGAAGAGTATTGTCACGATCCAAATCTGGCCATAACCGGCACATAGATTAATACTAACTTAATTTATGCTAGCCTCATATATAATTAATACAAAAACAAGGGATTTTTATATAAATAACAAAACACGCGAATATAATTATATAAATACTGGCCATCCAATTTTTTTCAAAATTACCAGAAAATAATTTCATTTTTTCAAATTTGACAACTTAAAATATCGCTCTAAAATTTCTCTCCTGATCTTCAAGTCACTTCCTAATAATTCAATACAAGGCTTTCAGACAATCAAAGGGGAATAATGGTACAAGAAAGGTTGAATTTGTACAAAAATTGATTCAGGGAATATGGTGCAAGAAATGTTGTATTTGTACAGAAGTTGATTCTTATTTACACTGAATCACAAAAATAATTAAAAAAAACTAACTGCTAAACAAACTAATAATTAATATTCTTTTTTTTCTTCTTGAGATTGGGTATGATAATAAAGGAATTTGCTTTGGTTAAGCATACAATTGATGAAATTCTTAAAAAAAATTGAAATTACATAAAGTTTACTTATATTTTACCAAGGTTTATCAAAATTTATCCAAAGTTTTACTACAAAATTAATAAAAATTAAAGTTATAGAAGATTTATTAAAGATTTACTTGAAATTTACTCAAGTTATACGTAAGATTTATCTAATATTTACAAGAAAATTAATGAAAATTTAAATTACATAAGGTTTATTTAAATTTTACCAAGATATACTCAAAAATTACTCAAGTTTTACCACAAAATTCATGAAAATTAAAGTTACAAAAAAATTTATCAAAGATTTACTTAAGGTTTACTTAAAGTTATACCAAAAGATTTATCCAATGTTTACAAGATTATTAATCAAATTAAGTTGAAATTACATAAAATTTACTCCAGTTTTATCGAGATTTATCCAAGATTTACTATAAAATTAATAAAAATTGAAGTTATAAAAGATTTATCAAATATTTACTTAATTTACTCAAGTTATACCCAATATTTACCAGAAAAATTAATGAAAGTTAAAATTATACATGGTTTACTCAAGATTTACTAAGATTTATTCAAAATTTATCCAAGATTTACTACAAGTTAATGAAAAATGAAGTTACAAAATGTTTATCAAAGATTTACTTAAAGTTTACTCAAGTTATACCCAATATTTACACAATATTTACCAGAAAATTAATGAACATTAAAGTTACATAAAAGTTTATTCAAGATTTACCCAAAAATTATCTGAAGTTTACTCAAAGTTTACTACAAAGTTAATGAAAATTGAAGTTACAAAAAATTTATCCAAGATTTATGTAAGGTTTACTCAAATCATATCCAAAATTTACCTAATATTTACAACAAAATTAATTGAATTGAAGTTGAAATTATATAAGATTTATCCAAAATTTATCTAAGATTTACTTAAAATTTATCCAAAGTTGACTCTATATCAAGTCAACATTTCAACTAAAAATTACCAAAAATCTATCCAATATTTAACAGAGTAAATAACTTTAATTAAATACAAGTTTACTTTTTTTTTTTACAATTAAGGTTTGTCAAAGGTTTATTTAGATAATTAAGTTAATTAAATTCAATTTAACATATTTTTTTGCTAATTAAGTTAATTAAGCAATGATTAAAAATAAATAAATGTATGCATAAAGATAAATAGTAGTCATGCAAGTTAATAAAATTTTTGTTAAGACCATTTTATATTTTAATTAAATGAAAAATATGTTAAATACACAGTAAAATTTAATATTTAGAAAAAAAACTGGTAAAAATAAAAATACAAAAATAAGATTGAAACATATAATTTTTACTGCGTTCGGTGAAACATGTACATTTCCCAAAAATAACTCTTAAAAGCAGAAATTTTGTGGTTCGACCTTCTCTAAACCCAGTGATCAAAAGTTCATCTCAAGTTCATCTCAATATCTGGAAAAAAAAAAGTCATGGCATGAGCATAATACGCTCAATGAATGATAATTATAGCACACAACAAATTGAAACAAACAAATGATCGGATAGTTTCTCCAGCACTTTCAATTATCACAAATATAATAATAATAATAATAATAATAATAATAATAAACTAATAAAATATTGAATATCAAATACTAAAAAATTCAGAATTTCAAAAAAAAAATTAATATATAAAATATAAAAACAATATTCAATATTAAATGGTATGCCAAATATTGAAAAGTTCAAAATATAAATTGATAAACAAAATACTATTTAATTATTTCGTAATATAGTCAAATCAAATCATATATATTGTACATTAGTAGTGATATCCCATATCACCAAAGGCCAGATAATTGATAAATATGCTACCAGTAACATATATAGATATCATTCATCACATATATCAATATATATGCTTTTAATGCAAATGTAATGATCTGACACATATTGATAATGAATGCGATCCTAATGATACGATATTTATAGAAAATTCAAATAATAGATATATTGCTCATAGCAGAGCTCGATAACAAATATATAAAGTGCTCACGATGGAGCTATATAATAGATAGGTACAATATCAGTTTAAAAACAATATTTATAAGGAAAATAAGGTCATCCATATAAATCAATTTTAAATAATATAATCAGAAATTATTTTCAATAATAATAATAATATTCATAAACAAAAATTCAATAAACAATATCGATTCGATCTAAAGTGTAACAAAATCAGATAATAATTTCAATAATATTCTTTTCGAACAAAAATAATGATAAATCAATTCAGATAATTTCAAAATATTAATATAGACAATATTCAAATCAACAAACATCCCCAAATATATAAAGTTCTATAGAGAAATTTAACAATGATTAAATTAATAATATATTCAGTAAAATTAGAACAAATAATA
>CATIWF010216793.1:0-29156 GCA_949630135.1 Balakata baccata
TGACATTTGAATAGATAATCTATATGATTGTCTCATAGTAGGTCTTCCAATATACTTTACTACTCTTAGCAACCATCCACATGCTAACTCTGAACATCTCATGCTCACAGCTTATAAGATCTATTGCTTGATCCAATCAAGAAGTATAACATGTGCAGTCTATCCGGATCAACAATATCTCGTCTTATTGATCTTATGACTAGGGATAATTTAGATACTAACATAATTACACATGACAAGAATCTCATTATCATGATCTCATCATGATTTCCTTCATGCTATGTTTCATATCATGGACTTTCATTAATCAGTTTAAGATCTATATCAATTCATATGCAAATGAATACTAATGTAATGAAAGAATGTCTTTATGAATGTGTACACTAAGTGCTTATGGTGATTGCCTTTTGGGCACATCTCTAACAATATTTTCATTATATATATAAAGATAAGCTAAAATTGTAAATGAAAAATAATATAAAAAAGAAGTAAAAAAAGAAATATAAAAAAGAGTCAACAATTCCACATAGAAAAAAAAGTAAGAAAGAAAATAGTATAATATCTTATAAATAAAGGTAGATTAAATCTTCAAAAACATGTTTACTTTGATCAATTTGACTAGTTTGTGGTTAACTAATATAGTTTTGGAGTTAATTTTTTTATTGAACCGGTTGAATTGGTTAGGTTGGACCAAATTTAATAATTAAATTTTTTTTACAAAAAAATAAAATGACCCGGAAAAACTGGTCAATCCGCTCCGATTTCCAGTTTTCTTGTTGAACTGGCCGGGTTGCCAGTTTTTTGGCCAAGCCCTTTTCCCCCCGGGTTTAGGGCTAAAAACCGTCCGGCCTAAGGGCCGGTTTCCGATTTTTTACAGTCGAACCAACCAAATCGGACTGGACCGGTTTTTACAACCATGATCGCAATGATACCAATGTAACCACAATTGAAGTCTAAGATTTTAAAAACTGATAATTTAGAAATTAGACTTTCGATAAATTTTTACGGGTATGATTTAGAAAAATGATTAAATCGCAAAAATATAATTTTTGCACTAGCAGTCGTTTTGCAAAATCGGAAAGACCATTTCGAAGAGAAAATTTTTATTAGAATATTAGTATGTTCAATTTGAGGAGATAAAGTCATTTGGATTAATATGGAATTTAAGAAAATAAATTTATTCAAGTACTAAATTGAAAATTTTGAAAGTTGGTGGAAAAAGTCCAAAGTCAAAGTTTCTTTTGAATTAGTTTGGATAAAATCCAAATTATATTATTGATTAATTTTAATTGACCAATTAGAACAAAAATTAAGTTCAATTAAGATTAATTAAGCATTAATCAAGTATATAAAGTAAAAAATAGAAAAAAAAACCTCATCTTCTTTTTCTTCTTCATTTGGACGACTACCATAGCAATTCATTTGATTTTTTTCAATTTTCTCTTACAAATTACCATCATCCAAGTATAAGGAAGTATATAAGGAATTAAGTAGGAGTGAAAAATATATTTTTGGAGGAAAATCACATATTGACCAAAAATTCCAAGAAAATTAGATGTGAGATTTTTTTCACTTTTCTTTCAAATCTCCATAGATTTAAATTGATTTGAATGATTATTTTGAATAGATTTTGGTTTGGTTGTGTGCTTGATGTTGAATTTGTGAAAAGGAAGAACTAGAGTTTTGTAGAAAAATTATGGAAAAATTAAAGAAAAATAGAAAATGAGTAGAATGAGACTTGAGGAATTTGGGTATGGTAAAAAATTGATGAAAATAATATTTAGGAATTTTTGTGGAATTTTTAGAAATTTTCCATAATTATAGACAAATTTTTGAAAAATTATTTTGAAGAATTTGTGCCTTAAAATGATGAAAATGGAGTGTTTGGAAGTGAAAGATAATTTCGGAATTGATGAAATATTTAATAGAAATTCTTGGGTGAATTTTTGGATTATTGAAAAATTTATTGGAAATTATTGAATATTATTTTGGTGACGGAAAGTTCAAGAAAATTGGTTAAAGTGATTATAGGAATTTATTTAGAATTTTTAAAGCATTTGTTGAATTAACAAGAATTTTTGAGTGGAAAAAATGGATTTATTGAGAAAAATAGTTTGGAGGAAGAAAAATAAAGAAAATAAAATGTTAAAAAAATTTGGAAAAATTTGGGTCACACTGAGAAGCGTATTGGGTAACTAAAATCTCAGATTACACATCAAATGCGTATAACAAAAAAAATAATATTGATATAAGATTATGATAAATTAGAGAGCGGAAAGTAATCGATAATTTTTATTTCCAAAAGAATATACGTTAAAGATGACTCTATGGTTAATTAGAAATTATTTATTGTCCAGACTCATTTACAAGATCGGCACTGAGGATGAACCGAGGAAAGGAGCCAGCAAATATCGACATGTGATAGTTGAGTACAGTAATTTATAATTTTACACATTAAATGCTTAAAACATGATTTTAATGGAGTTTTGATTTAAATGGATTAATATGATGAATATAAAATTGAGAAATAATTATTTATAGCAAATATTAATACAAAAAAATATATTTTTGTGTCTTATTTTTTTTAATGATAAAATAGTTGGAAATGTTATAGAAATTCGTATTTGACGAGAATTTCATATTTTAGCCCATATATTAGCATAGACAACGGTCTAGGGAGTTACTGGCATACTAATAGGATTATTGGCCTTGTGGATTTTCCGTAGTCCTATAATACATATATTCGGTTCGGTGGATTCTCTGGAACTCTGTGATATAATTTATTCATATTGTTTTCTCTAATCTGGTGGGTTTTATGGAATCATTAGATAATATGTACTCTTCGTCTATGTGGTTAGTTTACGGTGATTTAATATATGAAAATGATAAGAAATGTTTATGAGTTTAATATATTGATGAATGTTTTTATGTTTTCTATTTTATATAAATAACTGTTATTATAAATTAATATACCACTGAATTGTATAACTCAGCGTATGAGTTTATTTTTTTCTTGCACAGATTTAAAGTGAAGATAAAGTTATAAGTTTTGTAAATATAGAGTCACTGATAATGAGTCTTACAGTATGGAGCTAAGTAGCAGTAGTAGTCATCATGAGCGGATTAGTATTTTCTTATGTATTTTGTTATTATAGTATTAGTGATGAAAAAAAAAATTTAAATACTTATGTACAAGGGAGTGTAATTAGATAGTGAATTTTGAATTATATTGTATATATTTTTGTTTTATATCTTATTTTACTCGAAAATATATTATAGTATTTTATATAATAATATAAATATTTTTGTATTAGTTTTGCAAACTGTAACACTACTCATCTATCTGATGTACAACGGTGTATACGAAAAAGTAAGAAGTGTTACATAGTTAATTGCCATAAACATAAATAAAAAATTCAGTGTATGTATTTGAAATTTTTTAATATTACTATAGGCATATATAAGAGATTTTAAAAAATAATAATAATTTAGCGGCGTTAATGGCAAATAGATTATATAAGCTACGATAAAAAAAATAATAATAAATCAATTATTGGACAATCCGATTCTAATTCAAGATGAGTAATATATGGTATGAAATATATATGGTCACCTATTCAAATTCTTTTATTTACTAGAATTCAAAACTATATACAATTTTACCACTTATTTCTTTTAATTTTAATTAATTTTAATGTAAAATTATAAATATGTCTTCTTTTTTATTATTCTATGCTATAACATTTTGAAAAAAAAAATATTTTCAAATCTTATAAACTTCTTTTTTTATATAATAATTAAATATTTAACAGGCAAAAAAAAAAAATTGAAAAGCAGCCTGAAAAAAATTACAGATATAATAATAATAATAATAATAATAATAATAATAATAATAATAATAATAATATCCTTTTTCTTTTGAAAGTATAAAAGTAATACCTTAGAAATGTGCTTTTGATCAGAAAACCATAATGTAAACTGTGGCCTAAGCTTCCATTGGCTTTTATTTGTTCTTTTAAAGTCTTTTGTGTTTCCTTTTCCTTTTCAAAAGTAACGATCTGTACCTTTCCCCACACAAAAAAAAAAAAGAACGTTCTCTATATTTTTGAATTCAGAAATTTGGACAAGTGGTCTCCTTTTTCGCATTTCAATCAAATCTCAACACTATCACTCCAAAAACAAAAACAAAAAAGAGAAGGATTTATTACACTTAAGCCACTGAATCTAAGCGAATATTAGAATTTCATTAAAAATTATTTATTTTATTTTTATCAGATAAATTGGATATAATTGAATAATTCTATGATAAGATTTCAAATATTTTTGTTTTGAATGTAATATGCAGTCTGTATCAGCAACAAACATTTTTTGTATTGTAATTAAAATGCATCAACTTTGATAAGATTTATCCCTTTATGGTTAAGTTGTACTATTTGATGCATAAATTGAAGATGACATTTAAATAATTAAACTAATGTTATCGTTAAAGTCCAGCAACTTAGATAAGATGGCCAAGATTAGATAGATTAAATTAGGCATAAGCCATATCCAGTCATTCCAATTATTTCATTTTTTTCAAATTGCCCTCCTAATCAATTTTCGGTCTATATTATTTTTTAAAAGTTGTTTTTGAACTATATTACCGTCTCAAGAATGTGAAAAAAAAAATAATACTATAATTTGTTGATATAGCAACCGAAGTATAAATTAACATAATTTACTGCTATGTCAGCAAATTGTATGTCAGCAAATTGTATGTTGTTTTTAAAATTTTAGAGGCAATAATAGGTCCAAAAACAACATTAAGTGGGAAATATGACTAAAAATCAATCAGGGGGATAATATGAGAAAAATAGACAAGTTCGAGAGGTGATAAATGATTTATACCATTAAATTATTTTCATTTCTTGGTTTTTTCTTTTCATTATGAGTGACTTGCACTCGTTAAAAAGATGATAAACCTTTTTCTAAAAAAAATGATAAATTCCTATAAATAATGGATGATTGTAAAGAATATCGAACTTAAAATCTCTTAAATTCTTATAAGTGAAAATACGAATCAAATCATCCATTAATTGACTTTCATTTCTATTTTTTATACAGCGATATATACAAAATACCAAATATTTTCTTCTCCATATAGTGAAAGTTTGACCGCCAATATCAATTAATTAATCGTGTGGATATACATATTATCAGTAATATATATACTTTAGTGCATTCACTACTTTTTATATATTAAATAATATACCACAATAGACACATGTATATTTCACATTCATAATAAATAAATATTCAAGTTATTGATTAAATTATAAATGCAGTAGTTAAATATACTATAAAATATACGGCTCTTTGATTATATACAGAGAATTTATTATCAAGTTGTTGATAATAATAAGATAAATATTTATAGTAAAAGATAATTTTAAAAATGTTCATAACCGATATAGAACAATGAATTGAGCATTCATTGAACATGTAGGTTATCACATGTTTTTATTTTGAAGAGGAATCTCATTCTCCATAATATAATGATATCTAGATAAACCAATGAGTTCTTAAAGAGTTAATGATATCGAATAATAACGCTTGATAATAACTGTACAGATAGTGCTAGATGTCAACAATTATTATCTTGGTTATAATATATAAATCTTTTATGACTCAAAGTCTTTTGACTTGAGATGTTAAGATTGTCCTTTCATGGGTAGCTGTGGAGATGCTCTTACCTTATACTAGGCTATTCATACTTGATAATCCGGCTCGTAGTCACCATAGTTAGTTATGTAGTGAGACACGAGATTATCAATAATAGGATTTGTTACCCTGTAGTACCAGGGTAAGATCCTAATGAAGTTGATATTTTGGTTCTAATAAAATAAATTACTAGTCATGAGAAGTATGACTTATTTAATGTAAGATTAAATTATTAATTAGATTAATAATAATAAGTCTTATTGTAATCAAAATGCAAATTATCACTCATTAGAATATTGACTAATAAGGATTGACATGTTGTGACTCTAATCAATATCGAGATCATAACAAGAGGACTTAATATTATGATTTAAAAGTCAAATTAATATTTGATATTTTATCGGTAATTAAAATAAGAATTTCGGAAGAATATTTAATATATCCAGGTATACAAGAAATTTGAAAATAGTGTCCGATATAATATTAAGAAGTTAATATTATATTTCCATTCTGATAAAATTATTAACCTTATAAGCCACATATGAAATAAATTATTTGGCTAGTTTATATTTATAGATATGGAAATTAATATAATTGAAAATTAAATTAGAAATGATCACTTATACTTTTGAGTTAAAATTAATATTGAATATAGACTATTTCTCATATTTAAATTAATTTTAACTATTTCTCATATTTATAATTTTAATTAAAGTGTTAATTAAAATTATTAAAATTTAATTAAGTTGTTAATTAAATTAACCATAGTGGTATATTAAAGTAATTACTATAGTTAATAGAAGAGAATATTAATTCTATAATTAATTGTGGTATCTGGAAAATGAACTATACAATTGTTGCATCATCATTATATTATAAATAAAATTTAAATAAAAAACAAATCAGAAAATCAAAATCCACCGCCCCAACCACCACTATGAGAAATTTTGTGATCATATATTTGGGACTAGCAAAGGAGATTCATCAAATGCAACTAAAACTTTTAGTCTTTTTATTTAGTTTGCACACTTTGTGAACTCAGTCCTAAAATATTTGTCTAAATCTTTTATTTTTTCATTTTGTTCATGAAATGATATTGGCAAATGAATTTTATCCATAAAAGTTACAAAATATATTTTGTTAAAAGTTATGAATAAATGTTTAAAATTTTTATGTTATGCAATATTGAATCGCATATTTCGGATAATTAAAAATTTTTAAAATCTCTAATTTTAATCAAAACCTAAAGTAATATTTGATAGCATATTTTAGTTAAATTAAATTTTTTTGAAATCTCTAATTTTAACCGAAATATAAAGATTTCTTCGATTCAAATATATTTTCCACTTCCATCGTAGATAACCCTTCAATCAGCTCACGTACATTGATCAAGATCAAGATTTGTTGATGACTCTCCATTTTTCCTCATATTTGATTAAATTGGATCATAGCCTCCTGATGATGATCATATTGATCTGGATCAAGACCTACTCATATTTTAGTCACAGCTGTTATTATACACCTCTCAACACCCAAATATGAGTAATCATTGAGATTCATGCCCAAACTGCAATATAGAAAAACCAACTTAACTAATTTATTTGTTTTTTTTTATTAATTATCATATCAAAATTCAAATATATGAGTTCAGTTTCATAAAATTCAATTATTTTATTGGAAATTTCAAATTTTGAACATTTTAAAAAAGCTTAATTAAGAAAAACAAAATTTTATTTAATAAAATATCATGAGTTAAATTTTTCTTTTGTTTTCATTTTTTTTTTTGGAAAAAAAAATCATATAACTATTATATATATATAAAAAAAAAAATTCGATTAGAAGGTAAATTTTAGAAAACTGGTTTCTGTTATTGTATGCGCATATATGCTATATGCTGGATTGATACTAAAAGACAAAAAATGTCATAATCAGTAAGTTGGACAACCTGAGCTGCTCCTCCTACGCCTCACAGGGAAAACATGCCGGGAACCACCTTGAGCGGCGACATGCCACTCCTCAACGACCACACCACCATCCAGCTCAAATGGATGCAACCCATGATCGGAGCCATCATAGAAACATCCTTCAGGGTAGCCAGCAAGGGCAGTACGGCCAGGTGGCTTAGCTTTCAGGCGGCCGGCACCGACGGGGACGTTACGAAGAGCGCCACCTGCAGTCCAGTATCTCTGGCAGCCCTTGCAGAAGTGCCTAGGCTGATTAACATTATAATTGTTGAAGTAACAAAACTTGGTCTCCATGCTTTTACATCTAGGGCAGGGTATGATCTTCTCTGGCCTCTTCTCAGCCGTTAGATTTTCTTTATTTTGATCTTCTTTTACTTGTTTATCATGCAAAGTGATTGTTGCACCAAAGAGCTTGATACCCTCTTCTTGCTTAGCCATGAAAAACATAAATAAGAGCTTAATTTTTTTTTTATTAAAATGAAAATAAAATTGAGAATTATGGCCTTATGTTGTAGATGAAAAAATTGAGTTTATACATATATATATATATATATATAATGAGTGAATTTTACTGAGGGTATCTTACTATATAAATTTATATAATAATTCAGTATTTTAAATATTATATAAAATGTAATAATTTAATATTTTAAATATTATTTTAATTATAAAATAAAAATTAAAATAATTTTATATTAAAAAAATTAAATTATTATATAAATTATTATAATTTATATAATTGAAAGAGAATAAGTAAAATTTGCTAATAGAAAAAGTGAAAAAGAAAAAGGTTGAATTGAAGCCCATGTGATAGCCGCCAAGAATAAGGTAGGTTAGCGCGGAAGCTGACGATGATATCATTACTCCACGTCATCTGCTTGTGGGTCCCATTGCAGGGAGGATGCTTGCAAAGTGTCAAAAAGCAGAGCCAGAATCAGAATAAAGTTATTAAATTTTTAGGTAGACTTAAATTGTATGATTGGATTGAAAATGGAGTTTACAATAATTTTTGCTTAATATGTATTAAAATATTTATATCTTATGAAATATTAAAATTATTTTAAAATAAATGAAATAAAATGTACAAAATAAATTGGGTATATGAAGTTGGTAATTCATACTTTTTTTTCTTTCGAAAAAGATATATTTATTTTTTATTTTTATCTGTTTAAAATTATAGGTCATTTTTTTAAGTATAATTATTATACTTAATTATAATTTTATTATTATTCATATATTCCACTATTATTATGTATATCAATTATATCAATAAAAAATCTTTTTTTTTTCTAACTTGTAGTTTAAATTAGTCTTGAAATTTGTTAGAATTTATAAAAGTATTTTAAAATATTAATATAAATTGCATTTTCAAGATAATAATCAATTAAGAAAATTTTCGAAAAATATTAAATAAAAATTATTAATTCAATTAAACTAGTTAATTTTCTTAATATGCACAGATTGAGAGAATATTTTATACAATAAAGAAAGCTTGAAGGAAAAGGATAAAGCTAAAGCCGTGACATTTGCCTTTTGAAAAATGCCTTTTGAAATTTTGCCATTTACCTTTTCCAAATCATCAAGCCCTATTAATTTTATATTGGTGAAGCTCTCATACATATATTGTATATGCATGTATTAATGAATTAAAATCTTACTACCATATTTAGTTCATGGAATGAAGTAGTGTAGAATAAAATATATAGGTATTCTTAGAATAACTATTCTAAAATAATTATTATTCTATACTTTGATTCATAAGTCTATATTAACTTTTCTTAAATAAAATTATAATTTAATATGGTAGTGATAAATAAGTAGTGATGGTAGTGATAGGTGGGTGATAGTCATAATGGTGGATGAACGGTAGTGAGTGGTGGTGGATGAACAGTAGTGAAGGCAGTGGTAATGATAAGAGGCGGATGGTGGTAAAAGGTAGTATTTTTTGAATTATGGAATGGGCTTCCGAGAGATGAGGACTTTTGACCAGGCTTTTCTTGGAAAACAGGCTTGGAGGTTTATCTTTAGAGCTAATTTCTTGGTAACCAGGTTTTTTAAAGCAAGATACTTTCCAAATGGTGATTTTTTAGATGCTGATTTAGGTAACAGACCATCTTTCATTTGGAGAAGCATAAGTTGGGGTAGAGATCTTCTCATTGAAGGTCTTAGATGGAGAGTAGGAAATCGAGTAAAGATTCGAATATATGAAGATAAGTGGTTGTCACTCACTCATTCGTTTAGAATCTCTTCTCCGATTGTGCTTAACCGTGCAACTACTATTTATTATTTGATCAGGAAAGATGGTAACTGGAATGAAGATTTGATAACGAGCAAGTTTCTGGATTTTGAGGCTGATGTTATTCTAAAGGTACCTATGCAGTTAGGAATGGCTACAAATTGGGATACGATGAGGGTAAATCTTCTACATCTATAGGAGGCTGGTGGAAAATGATTTGGAATTTGAAGTTGCCCCTTAAGATTCAGGTCTTTCTTTGGAGATTATATTCTGATATCCTCCCAACTATGTCGGATCTACAACATCAACATGTGCCGGTTGACAAGAGTTGTCCTATATGTAGGTTTCACACTGAGACAACCGCCCATCCTATATTTCATTGTAGAATTCCCCATAAAGCATGGAGGTATAGTCCTTTCGCCTCTTTGATCTCTCAAATTCATACTGAAAATATTCTTGATGCTTTAGATAAAATTAAACAGAAAGTGTCTTCTGATGATTTCTTACTTTTTTGCATTTACTTGTAGTGGTTGTGGCAATGGCGCAATGGTATACTGCACGAGGGGGAGGCTGAGGATCCAAAATAGCTATATTGGAAGGCTTCACTCTTAATAAACTCCTTCAACTCAGCAAAAACGAAGGTCACGCCGCCAGATCCTCCTGTTTCTGATAAGTCTTTATGGAACAATCCACCTATAGGATTTTTCAAGATCAATATAGATGGAACTTAAAAACCCCCAAACGGGGACTGGTGTCAGTGATGCTATAATCCGGGACTGAAGAGGTCATTGTATTGCCATTCGCACTACAAAAAAAAATGCCAAACTAGCTACGACATTTAGCTACCACACGTGAGTAGTCGCTATTTAGCTACCACTTAGTGGCCACAAATCAGCGACCGTAAAAGTCGTAGCTAAATTTGGCTCTTTTTTGGTGGCAAATTTAGAGACCATTTAGCGACCATAAAATTAGTCGCTATTAGCTTAGCAACCTTACCAGATGTGGTCGCTATTTAGCTACCACATTTTTGTGGTAGCTAAATATAAATATATAATTTTTAGTATTAATATTTCTAAAAAATTATTTTTAAAATATTAAATAATTATATATATTTACTAATTAATAGAGATAAAAAAATATCTATATTTATATAAGTATTATTTTTACAATTTAATTAATTACTAAATTAGAATTAAAAAAATATAGTGTTATACAATAAATTATCTATATTATAATAATAGCCCAAATAATATATATTAAATAAATTAAATATAAATTAGACTAATTTGAAGTATAAACTTATATTAGTTAAATGAGTTAATTAATATATATATTATAGGTGGTAAATGGGTAGATTATAGTGGATATGGGTCGGGTAGTCATTCTCATTTAATCTCAATTTACTCATATATATAAAATTTATCTAGGACCTGAATTTTATTTCATCAATTTGGGAGTGTAGACAAAAAATTTTGACATAAAACTTTATCCACGGACTTATATTAACGTGTCCTACATCCCAATAAACTCGGTTCACAACTCGCTCATTAAACCAAAAATCATAAATTTATGATTTTGCCTCTTTTATTAGTATTACTTAATAACTTAGTGTCACAAATCCAATCATCGACAACAATTGTGGTAGGAATGATACATGTATTATATCAAAATTAATTAATTAATAAATTATAATTAATAAAATTTTGAAGTTATAAATTAAATATATATGTTATAATAATAGCCCAAATAATATCTATATTAATTAAATTAAATATAAATTAGACTAATTTGAAGTAACTACTTATATTAGTTAAATGAGTTAATTAATTAGTTAATTAATATATATTAGGAGTGACAAATTGGTAGATTATGGTGGATATAGATTCCCATTTAATCCCAAGCCACCAATTTACCCATACATTTAAAACTTATCCGAAACTTAAATTTTATTTCATCAATTATTTTGACATAAAATTTTACTCATAAACTTATATTAACATGTCACACATCCCGATATGATCAGTTCACAACTCGATAATTAGACAAAAAGTTATAAATTTACAATTTTGCCCATCATATAAGTCTCATTTAATAATTTAGTATCACAAAATTGATCACAATATGTTCAATTTCCGATAATCTTGACTTTTACTTGAGTTTGACTCATATGCATGTTTTGCCGTGTGAAATAGGCAAACATGTAATTACTTTCACAAAAAAATTATATTGAGAACTTCAAAATTTTTTTAACAGCATAAATAATAAAATTTTCCAATAAATATATTGTAACAAAAAAATTATATTATTTATTTACACCTATATAAATTAAATAAATAATTAAATAGGCTTTCATAAAAATTCTTGTAGAATCGCGAATGAAGTTTTTTTTCTTTACATGCCATATTGTGAATTAGTAACTGCATCCAATCTCCAAAAAAATTCCAATTGTTTCGAACTTTCTCTTTTTTTTTTTGAATGGAATATTTATGGAATCCCCATAAATAGAATCAAACCTTATTTCATAGTATTTACCTCTTTATTATTCTTATGCAAGTCTCCGAGAGAGCTTAATTGATTTATGATTTATGTTTCATCTTTCGCTTCTTTTGTTTCAAAAAATATAGCGATCAATTGTGGTCGCTAAAATCTGTGGTAGCTATTTTTAAACTTTTTTGTAGTGTCGAGCATGCCCTATACCAATTTGTAGATCAGCTATCATGGCTGAATGGTTAGCCCTTCGGGATGGCCTATGTCTGGCACTGGACTTAAATTTAAAGTAGATTATTGTGGAGACAGATTCTAAAGAATTAAAGGGATTGATAGATGCTGACCTGATTGTTGCTAATGTTGGAGTCCTATTATCATACATCCACTTTCTCTGTAGAGTTTGTGATTCACGGAAGCTTTCCACTATATCAAGGAAGGCTAATCAAGTAGCTGATGGGCTAGCCACATTTGAACTATCTTCACAGAGTGAGATTATTTGGCTGGAGGATGAATGCCAGAGTGGCTTCATTACCTTCTTTCTTGTGATACATCTTGATTTATTTAGCCTTTGATGAATGAAATTTCCATTTTTTCAAAAAAATTTTTTTTTTTTTGTTAGAAAGTTAAATGATTCAAAGAATCAGAATTCAAATTCTCTAATAAAAATTATAAATAAAAAAAATACTAATTAAACTAATTAGAATTTGAAATTTACCCATTTTCCAGGTATGTGGTATTCATTCCCAAATTAATGCTATTTATTTTGGCTTCATGCTAACTTTTTCAGGTTTCAATGGATTTGATGATCACCTTTTTGAAAGTTTTTCTATTTGAAAATTGTTCTGTGTAACTTTCAGTTGCAATTGTGATGGGAAAGTAGTTTTGAATTGATTATTCTTTAATAAAGGAATCTGATTTGCTTAATGCAAAAGTGGGCTATCCCCTCTTTTCCTACTATTTAATGTAGACAAATAAGCATTTTGGTTTTCTTTTCCTTGAAAAAAGAATGCACTTTTTCTTTTCTATGCTTTCAAAAGTCTCTTTCCATATCAAATTATTTTCTCTTATTTTTTTTTTTATAATTAGTGATTTGCATGGGTTTACTTTTTTTCTTTTTTTTTTTAATTATTTATTCATGGGACACCTCATCCTACCATACATACAGAGGATTAAACTGTCTTTTAATTCATACAAGAAAATAAAAGAATGCATAATATAATCTACATAATCTATATCAATTTGTAATCTATATAAATTTGATTCCGATTTTATTCCTGGGTGAAATGAAATGGTAGAGGTTTTTTTTCGTTAACTAGAGTTTCAAATTTAAATTTTAGGCATAAAATAATATTTTTAAAAGAAAGAACTTTTATCTCTTAAAGGATCTGTCTAGTACGAATCTATATTATTATGTAATTTTTAACTGATAGAATATTATCCATATTAATTTATAGTTTCTAATAAGATGCGGGATGGTTAAAATAAAAAAAAATTAATATTGATTTTAAAATTTGTAAATTTATTCTTCATGATGGTCATCAAGCGGCATATTTGGCCAAAGATGCATAATTGATAATAGGTTTTGGTAGTATTCGATCTTAGGGATGTTAAGTTGCCATAAGAGAACATTTTCTTAAAAAAAAAAATAAATAAATTATTACTCTCGTCGTTGCATAATAACTGTCATTTTTTATAAAATCTCAAATTACATTTATTTGTACCTTTTATATTATTAATTAAAATTAAATATTTTTTCCAAATTTATCCTTATGCTTATCAATTTTGAATTCAAAATTTTTAGTCTTTTAAAACTAAAAGTAACTTAGTATTTACAATTCATTTTTTTTTTCTAAATTTAAGACTAATTAATTACTTATCCAAATAATAAAATCACAAACCACAATTAATATAGAACAGAGAAAGTATGAAATATGATAGGCAAAAGAAACACCTATTCCTCATAAGAATTAAATTTAGTGAAACATATTTTACTATAATTCTGATTCAAGACAATTATATACTCTCTCCGTTACATTATAATAGACGTTTTAGGAAAAATCTTTTTATTTCTTTTTGTCTGTTATTTTAAATTATTAATGAAGTTTTAATTATATTTTTACAAAATATCTTACAATTTTATCCTTATAAAATTTTAGCTATTATTACCATTTAAAAGATAATTAATAAATTATTTAAGTATTTTTAATAAAAGATATTTTGGTCATAATAAAATATTTTTTTATCGCGTCTTTTTTTTTTTTTTGAAGCAACAACCTTAAACATATATCGTAAGATGTGCTTTGGATTTGGAATTTCTCATTAATTAATTAATCCCAAAACCTAGAATATTATTATGGAAAATTTTCAAAAATGCAAAAATATTTTCAAAAATATTGACACTTAAAATATATTCAATGTTAATTAAAGTATATCTAAAGTTTACCTAAAGTATACTTATGCTCAATACAAGTATCTTATGCAAAATATATCAAAGTATACAAAAGTAAATCTAAAGTATATCCATGTTCAGCGTGAGAGAACTCTCTCAAGTATATCAAAGTATACACATACTCAACGAGAGCATTGGAATTTTTAAAAACAAAAAATTTAAAAAATAATAATTAAATTGAAAATAAAAAAATTGGTAAATATGAAAAAAAAAATCAATATTTTTTAAATAAAAAATTAAAAATTGGTAAACGGTGAAAATTTCTAAATCTTCCTCTTGTCATCTTAGATAGCTCATAATTAATATATCTTTAGAATCCCCCTCAAGAAAAAAAAAAGAAATGAAAATTGATGTGTACACCTCATTAAGGTGCTCTAAAGAATTGGAAGCTAAGATGTTATGCTTTAAATATAAAATTAAGATAAAGATAAATGGGATTAGAAAGATTAAAAAGAAGCATATGTTATATGCTTCTTGTTATGGCTCTTCATTATCAAGTTGCTTTAATAAAGCGAGGCAGGAAAGTGTTCCCTTTTTTTCTTTATTTTGTATTTTATTTTATTTTATTTTGGAAAAGATTTTGTATTTTATTTTTCTATATACCTTTTTCCTTTTCTTCCTTTTTTTTTTTTTCTCTTTCCTATGCAGTGCAAATCGAAAGAAATGCTAATCCAGCTAAATACCTTTTTAATATAAGAACAATAATGCTATTTGTACCAACTTATCATAACTACATTAAAATATTTATATTTTAATATAAATTGAGTAATACAAATAAATAAATTAATAAAATACAAATATTTTAATATATATTGGATATAAATTGGTACAAAAATTATTGGAATAAATAACACTAATTTTTCATATAACGAAGATGGGGATTAAGAATGGCCACATAGATAGTTGTTTGTCTTTTAAATGCATGCATTTTGTGAGTGATAATACTTGTTTTTTTTTTAAAATCATTTAGTAATTCGGATTTCATATAAATAACTTTTTTTCAAGTTTTAAAGATACTCTATAATTAGAACTTATCGAAATCTCTAATTAAAAAAAAAAAAGAAATTTTTGCCATCTCATATCACTTCTTTGAAATATGAGAGCTAATATTTTTACTTTGCAACATTTTACTACTAATTGGTAACCATAATTTATATTATAATCTAGCTAGATTATAGTTTGATCAAAATTTTAAACTATTTTGAATAATAATCTTTATTTAGCGAAAGTAGATTGTTTTAAAAAATAGTTAGGTTCTACATGCATTCAAAAATAATCTAGTAGACTATAATATTTTTCCTATTATACCCTTATTCTTTTTAGTAAATGACAATATTTATCCTTCTTACTAATATTTATCCTTCATCTAAAAACCTACATCTTCAACTTTCCATTAGTATAAAAAATATTATTGAAAAATATTTTTTGTAGCTGTTGAAAAAAAAACAACAACAAAAAGAATATATGTGTCTAGCTTCATAACGACAGATGCAAATAATTAAGTAGATATGCATGTCCTTCCAAATGACAAACACAAATGATCAAAGACACATGTAGTTTTGGACAACAGACGTAAAAGCATTTTATACATGTTTTTTGCGCCTGTTGTTTTGAATGATAGGAGCAAAAACTGTCGTTTTGAACGACATGCCCAAAAAACTAAAAGTGTTTGTCATTTAAAATGACAAACGTAAAAAAGCTTCTTAAACGCTTGTCGTTTTCACAACAAGCGCAAAAGTTCTGTCTTTAAAAGCCCCACTGGCAGACACATATTTCATTTTCTCCAAATATTTCAAACTCTTTCAACTGCTGCAACATGCTGGCACTGCATAAGCAAGTGAAAGAACTTTTTTCTCTTGTTTGAGTCATCCCGCCAACTGCATTTTGGAGTTTCTTCCTCCCTATTGTCTTCTTCTAGGCTCACAAATTGAGCTATATTTGGTTGTTTAAACTTTTTTTTTAAAAGTCTCTATGGCCAAAATGAGCAATGCATGCCTCCATTCACTACAAAAATTGTCAAAATAGTGATGCGTCACTATATTGTGATGATGCAGTGACGCAGTGGCAACTGCATTGTTGGAAATAAAAATGGCAACGGATTAGCAAGGTGGTAGTGACGCCGAGCGACAATAGCTTTTAGTGACGCCCAAATGTTGTCGCCAATTGTGGCGCCAAAGTAGTGATGAAGTCACTAGTAGTGTCGCAAAATAGCGACACCAAGCCATAGCGTCGCTAATGGTATTCCATTTAGCGATGCTATCTTGGTGTCGCTGTATTATAGTAGTGAAACACATCATTTCACTTATATTGAGTTAGCTAGGCCATCAGCGACGCCAGGAATGGAGTCGCTAAATGCCTTATAATTTGGAATCTCTTTAGAATCCCTAAAACGTGAAATTCATATTCTTAATTTTTTTCTCCTCCCCGAACGTCTCCCACCTGCTGCTCCTTCCAGACGTACATCGTCTGCCGCTGCTTGTTTCCAAACATACGCCACCCGCCAATCAAGTTTATTCTTCTTCTTTTGTTTTTTAAATTTTGGATATTTGGAATCGTATAAGTTATTATCGTTGGTCTCTTTGTGCTTACTGTCTTTCATTCTTCTACCTCCTCTACTACTTAATGCTGAAATTGCATACTGCCCCATTCTACTCCGCAATTTTTGACACTTAATATTCAAATTTTTTATTATTTTGAGTTGATATTATTTATTATTTTAGATTGAGATATCTCATCTAATAAAAATAATAATAATTATTATTATTATTATTATTATATAATTCAATTATATTATGTTTTACATATATTTTATTTTTGACATATATATATAAATATATCCTTTTATATTTTTCAGCTATTTTTATCAAATATATTTAATTCAATCAGCTAAATTATTAGCTATTAGATTTTCAGTTAAGAGATTATAAGCTACAACTATATCATTAGTTTACATCTAGATTATCAGTTACTTTTACCAAATAGATATTAAAATGGTAGGCTAGCCAGCAAAAGTTTTCTATTAAAAGAAGAAGAAGGAAGATTGCCAAATGACAAAAAAATTGGGCTAAGATCCTTGATTAAGGATTAATTTGGTTTAATAGTGATCAATTGTTGGCTACCAGTATGATAGTAGTCAATTATTGATAAACAGTTATCTATTCTCAGTAATCAATGGAGAAAATTAATTATCAGCAAAATCTCATTTTTTTTAGATAGCATATGCATAAGTAATTTAAAATAATTGATTATTTTACATTTTTTTTATTAAATTTCATGAGTTCTCATAATAATCAATGCATTTTTTGAGAGCAAAAGTGGTTATTGGGCAGCAGAAGAGTTTGATTTGGCTTTTACAACCAATTTCGTTATTATCTAAAAACTCATACTTACTAGGTATCAGTCAATAATATTCAACCTATTTAGGAACATTTGTGCTACGGGAGTTAATTTTATCAATGACTACTGAACTTCAACGTAGTAAAATTCACTAAATATCTGATGTAAGTAATTTTAATGAAACGAAAATATAATTAAATGACTTTTTTATAACTAAAAAAATTATATAATTTTACTGCAATAAAATTAAAGTTTAGTGACCAATAGATGAAATTAACTCATATGCACCGTGAAGCTAATTTTGCTGGATATTACCTCTCACACTTGGCTTATGATTCCCCGGCCATCGGTACTCATTTCCTGGAGAATCCACCGCCAGATGTTCTTCATTGACTTAATCATGAATTAGCTGGAGATTCATAAGTCCGTTAGTTTTGTATTCATGTGAACTTTACCCACCTTAATTTGTGTACCAAAATAAAATAAAATATTCGAAGAATTTAATGAATTTTGTCTATAGAAGCTACTTTTTCCCTTTGTACATTCCTGTATTTTTAAGAAACTGGGTCTTGGTTTTAGGGTTTTGGAGAAATTCCTCTCTTTAATTGACAATGCCAAACATTGTCATTTTTCAATTCTATCTTAAAATTTTTTTCATCTCTGCTATATTCTGAGACTAATCGTAATAGTACCGAGTAGGATCTCACTATCTTAAATTTCTTTGTACATAAAGAAATCTTAATTCCGGGAATTCTGCATTAAATAATGATGAACAAGAAAAAGGAAAAAGAATTGGGAATATGTATGGTTTCGGCATGTTCCAAGCTATAGATTAGTTAATGATTCAGAGTTATTATTATTATTATTATAATATTTTAAGTTTATGAAGAACTTGTTTGGCCGATTTCTTTGAAGCTTTTTTTTTTAATATTTGGTATAAAGCAATTATAACAATTAAAATCAGAAGAAAAAATTAAAAAAAAAAAAAGTGTACACGCATCAAAGTTATAAAAATTACAGTAAATAACTGAAAAGTAAAATGGGATATTATTATTATTATTACAAATGTCAAGTTGTCATTTGTCAACTCGGTAGAATTTATTTTTAACTTTCTTTATTCATAAAATGCATTTAATTCCGGAGATTCTGCAATAATTAATGACAGGAAAAAAAATTGGGAAATATATGCTTGGGTATCTTTTAAGTAAAGAAATGCTATCCTTTCAACACTTTCTGACACTTATTCTATAATTGGTCTATATTATTACAATTTTAAATTTCAAATTTTACCTTTTTTTTTTTGTCAAAAAAATAATTTCATTGATTCAAATTAACAATATATCGATAGAAATAAATACAAATTCACTAAAAATTATAGATGATGAAATAGTAAAAAAATTCACAGCACTCAAATTAATAACATAATAAATCGCTCAAAGTCTATAAATTTGATAATACTATAGTGACTAGAATACATACGATTTGTTCTATAACATACTGAAGACCATAATCTGATTTGTTATCTCTGTTGAATCGAAAATATTTTATCTGTCTGAATCGTCTACACATAAAAAAACCACAACAAAGACGATATAAACAAAATGTTTTAACAATACGACAAAACCAAATGCTGTAACAAAATAACGAAATAATGAAAAACAAAACGAACAAAATAAAAATATAGATACGTGAAATAACCACTTATTTTATAAATAAATTGATAAAAAAAATATAGATGGGTGATTTGAAAATAATAATGACAAAAAAATACTCCTTACTTAGGAAGATGGTAGTTTAAGAAAGAAAGAAAAAAAAAAGTTCGAGAGAAAAAGATTTTTTTAATACCATCTATTGCGCTTAAAAATTTGCCAATTTTAATGTGGACCAATTGTAAAACTAAGTATCTAAAAAGGTGTAAAAGAGAAAGTGTTGATAGCATTTTTTTCAAGTAATAGATTAGTTAATAATTCAAATTATTATTATTATTATGAACTCCATTATTTTGGAACCAAACATACTCTTAGGAAATATTTAGGATTGTTTACAAGGATTCCAAAGAAAGTTTTAAAATTTTTTTATTTAATTGGCTGATTTTTTTTTAAATTTGTATAAATTATTTTTTTTATATATATGCTTTCGAAAGAAATATCTATTTACTAATTTCTATCCAAAAATAATTTTCAAAACTCAAAAAAGTTAAAAATACAATTTTTTTTAAAAATATTTTTATCTGAATACAATGCCAAATAGATCTTTAGTTGACTACTAAATATTGAAATATCCTATATAATTGTTCATCCCTGTATTAAATTTGATCTAAAATACATTTGTAAATATATTTTTCAATATAATATTAGAGTTATCAATTTTACATTCTAAATTTTAAGGTACATCTAAGATTCATTTTCAACTTCAAGGTTCGACAAGCCTAAGTTCAGATGACAAACCCTTAAACTAACTTATCATAGACCTTAATTTTAAGAACGTTCGGGAAATACATATTAAGGCCATATTTTCCATAAAAATAAATTTTACAAAAATTTATAAAATTCATTTACAATTTTCTTTGAAAATTTAATATGAAAAAATTTACGTACGTATCATTTTCCCGTGTCTCTAAAAAAAAGGAATAAATTGTTGATGTTAAAAAAATAAATAAATTTAGAATTGATTCCAAAATTTTAGTAAGAGCTTCAGCTATGACTTATTGGAGATTCTCAAGGTAAGCTTCAAAACTGCTTAACCCCATAAAAAAAAATTATCATTTCCTCTTCTAATTTGACATAATAGATTAGTACTTTGTTTAGATTTAAAAAATATATAATTTACCCCATATAATTTGACATAATATACTAGTATTTCCTGAAATTTAAAAATTATAATATTTACCCCTTTAAATTTTCACATATTGCACTAATACCTCCATATAAATTTGATTTACTAGACTAATACTCCTTTGAGCAAAAGATAATATTCTTTTTTACTAGTGTATTATATTCTTTTTCAAATCTCAAAAAATACTAGTATATTATATTAAAATACAGAAAACAAATCGTATATTTTTCAAATCTTGGAAAAAAATTTAAAAATTATACTATTTACCCACTGAAGTTTTCACATATTACACTAATACCTCCCTATAAGTTTGATTTACTGGACTAATATTTCCTTGAGCAAAAGATAATATTTTTTTATTAGTGTATTATATTCTTTTTCAACTCTTAAAAGTTACTAGTATATTATATCAAAATACAGAAAGTAAATCGTATATTTTTCAAATCTCAGAGAGATATTCGTTATTATATCAAACTATAGGGACTATATAGTAATTTAAAAAAAAAAAAAGAGGTTAGTAATGTCAAAAACAAAATTCTCAGGCATCATGCATCAATAAGCCTCGTGGATGAAAATTACATCATGGACCTACTAGCTTATCTCATTGTCTACAGACTACAGCATTAATCCTAAACTATTTTGAAAAAATTAATTAATGCGTATGCTTACAGTAAAATACGAAGGCAAGCCTACAGATTACTTACACAGAAAAACTGGAATAATTCACATATATACAATACAGCCTCAACCTACTACACCAACTCAAAATTACCAGAGGATTCGCTTCTGAAGAACTCCCATAATGTCTCCAGAAACATCAAGTGTCACTCCAGGAATCATCTTCCCCGTCATCGCTCCCAACAGCCTGACACATTTAATCTTACGTCAAGTCCGAATCAATAATGAAGAGAGTGCATGAATATATAGCAGCAGAAAGGACTCAGAAGAGGAGCATGATAAAAATTAATAACCTGACGAATTGCATTCGCTTTCTCCAAAATTGCATTGACCTTGTCATTTGCAGCAGGACCTGATGTGAAGGTAGGCTTTGCTGTCACTGTTCGTCTCAACGTGAATGACTGCAACAACAGAATTGAGGTCAACTTGGCTAAAATAGAGCTCCATGACTTTCTTAAAACCTAATTCACAGCATACCAAAATATCTGTGCTCAAGAGGCAGAGTACAACTCCCCATTCCAAATTAACCACACCAAAAAAAACAAAAAAAATTCTCGTTTCGATGCTGCTTTTATGAAGGAACCAGATAATAACAAAAAAGAAAAAGAGAAAAGCTCACTCACTTTTGTTTTAATTTTATTCAAAAAATCGTCTTTTTCATCCATTCCTTTACCATTTGCAGGCAGATTAGCTTCTTCCCGCACAGTGAGCTTCCAATGGTCCTGCTGCTGCCAACAAAAAACAATTTAACTATACAGATGACTCTAACTTCAGCACTATGTTTAATTTTTAAAAGTGCAATAACTTGAAGAAAAGCCCTCATATAATTGTATCAATGCCACAATACCTTGCTCTTTGGTTTAAATGCAACAGCCTCCTTCTCTACTCGTTGCTCATTAGCTGGGGCTGGTTTTTGTTGCTGACATACGGTCAATGCTTGAAATTTTAGATCAACATCTTCATACGCTTCAGATATTTTGTTTTGTTTGTCTTCTGCCACATTAGACATAGACTTTGAAACCCACCATTGGAATGGGGGAGGAGGTGGTGGTGACGGGTTTGATTCCTTAGGATACTGTAATTCAATGAGATTCTCATGATCCAAAATATCCTTTGAGTTTGCCTGCAGTACAGTGTTCACAGCATCAAAACTGGGAAGATCTAGCAAAGAAGAGAAAGATGGATCCGCACCATTCTCAGTATATACACTTTTTAGTCCTGAGTTAATGTGAAATCCATTATTGCTCATTTCCCCAGGCTGTTGAGAGCCTGAAACAGTTTCAGCAGAAGATTTCTTGCACAGAGCATCATATAACTCATGGTTCTTGTTCTCAGGAGACTCACCAGACTCCCATTTCTCAGAATCTGAATCTGAGCCGTGACTTGGACAATCATCTGACATATAAGGAGATGATCTGCAGAAGGTATCATTATCAGAGTCAAATCCTGCATCTTGAAGTGAAATACCAGGCTCAGGTACCAACTGAAATGATGGAAACATATCTCTAATGATTCCATTACTGTGGTTGCAATCAGGAAATTTTAAATTCAATTTGGAAGCCTTAAAGCCATCAATTGGGTGAAAAGATATTTTCATGTGCTCTAGTGGTGGTGAAGAAGTAAGTGAACCTAATGAGGACTCAAGTCCAAATTTCTCATTGAATGCTTTCTCTGGAGTTGGATGATATGTAATGCTGCAGTCCTCATTACTCTGCTCCAGAGCATCAGCTTTAAGCAGGCTAACCTCCTCATGTTTACTATCAGGGGCAAGAGACATCTTCCTGCGAAAACCATTAATAAGTAACCTATGGCCAAGTCCAAACATTTGAGATGGGTTTTCATCATTTTCCTGACTAGTTTTAGCTTTGACATCTGCATTAAGTGACAGCTCATTTCTCGGCTTTGCTACACTGGTCTTATCCAGTCCATCACTCACATCACTAATTCTATTACTATGATGAAAATCACTAGCTTTGTCAACTTGAGCATCTTGACCCTCATGCCTTGAACTTAGAATGCTTTCCACGCTTCCAGGTTTTCGTTTCTCTTCATCATCACTTGGTGAAAAAGTTTCATTTGGAGGACCTAGTACTTCAACTTTACTTCTTGGCACAGGATCCTGGCTCGATGTGTTTGATACAGCAAAATCAGGAGGCTTTGATGGCTCAAGTCCTAACAAACCTCCATTTGTCCAGAATGAGACTGGACGAACACAAGATAATTCACCCTGAGATTCTTCAGACTTAGAGGAACTGCTTATAATACTGCTATTCGGTGGTTCCATTTGATTCAAAATTACATAACCGGAGGACAAAGGTTGACTGACAACTAATTCAGCTTTTGAACCATCAAAAGCATCTGAACCTGTGAAACTTGCAATGCCAGCATAACCAGAGGATAGAGGTTCACTGACAACAGATTCTGCTTTCAAACCATCAATAACATTCAGATTTGTAGAACTTCCAGTGTCTAAGTTCTCTGAATTAGAAGGTACTCCAGAAATATGAGAGTTGTTTTCATTGGCCAAGCTCTTTGAGGGAATGGAAGGGGGCAAGTCATTGGCCATTTCATTGTCTACGGAAATGTCAGATGGAATATGAGATTCATATTTAGATGGATGATCGTCAGAAATAACTTCCATTTCCTTATTTACTTCATCTTCCACTCGTTCATCATCCACATTGGAGCAATACTGCTTCAACTCATGTTTTGATTGGCAATCAAGGTCATTTTCAGATTCTGATTCTATGGTGTTAAGGGCATCCATGTAATTCTCTGTTTCACTTTCAACTTCATCAAATTCATTTCTATCATTGCTTAGTTTATGTACATTTTCTTCATCAAATTCCACATCCACTCGATCAGGATTTTTTAAGTTGGCAATCTCCTCATCCTGAATGCCTATATCAGAATCTGTTGTTACCATCTCTGGAGCTTCATTTCCATCAGGATATAGACCCTTGGGCTTCATTATTTCTGCCTTTTCATCCCATGTATCGCAAGATGTAGGCACAATTGGCTCTGGTGATGAATTGTGACGGTTCTCAGTTACACCGCTGGTTTGTTCATTAGATAAAATTGAATCAGCAACATCATTATGATGCATGAGCCTTGCAGAGAATTCCTTAGGTTCCTGTTCTTCAGGTTGTGCAGAGGAATTGAAATGGAAACCACATTCAACATAAGCAGAACCAATTCTTGAGTCAAAAGAATTTGAATGCTCCCCCAGATCAGATTTTATTGCCATGTCATTTGTGGAGGTTGTATGAGAAGAAGAAGTTCGCCCAGTGGCAGTTGAAGCAGTATATTGCATTCTGCATCGTCAGATATTATAAATACGTCATTTTCAACAAATTGAACACAGCAACACTTACTTCAAGTAGACACTATACCTGCCACTTTGATTTGGCACTGATGCAGAATGCAGAAAGTTTACATTCCTTTGTGATGATCTTTTTTTCTGTCAAATTTTCAGTTACAATTAATAACATTTAAAACACCAGCATCAATTAGAAACTATGTTTGCTTTTAATTTACTTCATACTGCATTAAAATACAAGCAAAAGAGCAAGTATAACTCAAGATATATTTAAAAATGCAGGCAGACAAAAAGATATAAAGCAATAATTATGACCAGGAATAAAGTAATTCATTATACAAATTCAAGAGTACATGCAAATATGATCAGTCCGACTAAAAAGACATTTCTGATGATGGTTTGAACTTTTTTGGTGCTAAAATATACCTTGTTTTTCCGACCCTTCTTTTCTTTCGGTACTTTCTCCACATCAGGTTCCCTGAAGTTGTCTGATGCTCTTCTAAAGAATGTTGGATCTGAATATCTCTTCAAACAAGATCCTGGACCACCAGTATCGAATCTGAATGGAAAAGCGAAGGAGATAGTATCTATGCTCAAATATTAAGCTTCAAAATTCAGTTACACTTGCCATTCATTCATAATAAGAAAGAGAGAAGGACAATACTTGTCAAGCAAGTGTAAACGAGGAGGATCACGACATTCTTCATACGAGTCCATAATAAATTGAGGTAAGTCATTATAAATGAAATGGTTCTGTCCATTTTGAATACGAGAACGCCATTCAGAACCTGCAAGGCAGCTGCTTTCTTGTGAAGAGTTGAATAACTAGAGGATGAAAGTAAAACTTGTTAAAATTTGATGAATAACTAAAAGATAAAAGTAAAACTGATGAAAATTTGGCAGCAGAATAAATTTGTACAAAGCCGCTTCAGCACTACAAGCCCAAGGAGGATGGTAGAAGCTTAAATTTGAATTAATTTATTGACCAGAAAAATAAATCCCTCTCTACTTAGCCTAGAATTGCATCTAATTATTTTCAAGTTGATTTGTAGTTCAACCAATGAAGATGAGCTCTCAAATTTTAAAAACATGAGAATAGGTTAGGATGAAAGCTGCCAAGTTGAAAAGCTGAGGAACAATACTAGAGACGTTATATACTAAAATCCATGTGGACAATTATAAGAAATTAAGATACACTGATGTATATAAAAGGTGTACATACATGCAAAGTTAATTAATGTATATAGATGAATCATATAACTCAGCAGTCATAAGAGAGATCTCATGTCATTCTTCTTTCTAAAATTCTCAGTCTAATTTTTGTCCCTGTTTTATCAGGGAACTAGTTTTGTGCTACCGGTGATGGACTTGAAGTGGCAACTAATTTTTTCAGAAAATTGAGCAAGTTAGACAACAAAATATAAATGTTGCTTGCTAATTCTACGTTTCCATTACTAGTTCCAGATGGTGATAGATCAATAAACTTATACAAATAAACATACAACTATTTAATACACAATTAGGCAGCACGGAAGTGCTCTGCGGCCATATATGAAAGTGCTTATTAGTACAATCAGTTTCTACACTCTAATATCAAGGTTGTAACAGTTTTTGCAAAATTAGTAAGAAATAGTGGACATAATACTACCCTCAAACTTAAGCAATAAAACCAGAGAAATTTAGCTATCTATACTGATTCAAATGAATTTACATAAGCCTTGTAACACATGACTGGCTTTTTTATTTTCTATGAGGTTGAGCCATACCAGCAGTGTAGGCAAAGTGTATATGACTTGTTTGGGCCAGTACTGCTTTCTCTAGAGAAGGCAGTGCAGCTTCAATGTTTTGCACACGAACCAACAATTTATGACTTCTAGAAGCTGTACACATTACTTGCTCTTGTAACCCATGAAAAACTTCCGCTGCAAACCTACAAGCAATTAAAATATGATAAGTTAGATAAATTACTTTCTCATGGACAAATATTATATTAAAAGCTTAAATTTGCTTCAAGTATATTGACCATTGAAATCATTATCCAAAAAATTTTAAAAAAAGAAAAATAAGTAATATCATATTTCATAGATGATCTATGTTCAATTTATGTGGGTGTTTACATGTGAACATGGACAGAGTAATTTCTGGAGAATAAGAATCGAAAGTACAAATGAATATTTGAAAAATAAAAATAAATAAATAAATAAACCCTAAAGGACAGGCTAATTCATGGATTTCTAAGTTTTGCTGATGAACACAAACAAACAAACTGATGGAAAAGCTTTAAATATCAAAGTTCACCCATGGGCGATGAGCCAATGACCATATATGCAGAAACTCAAAGAGAAAATTAAGGAAAAAAAATAATCATAGAGTGACTGATGTTTCAGAGAATACCAATACCATGGAAGCCTCAACATGCAACATTTTTTTACCCTACTTGTCCAAGTTGACAATCTCTGCTGTTCATGGAAGCTCCTCTTTGGCACAAGAAATCACCCTCCAAAAAAGAAACTATATTTTTTCAGTTAAATTAGGTTATGTAGATATTTTGCTTCAACATTATCACCTGAAACTCTTTTTGGCCAAACATCTTCATTGACACATCAAATCCAGTAATATCCATAACCAAGGTCAAAGTATCTCCACCTAGCCCATCTAGTAGAACCAAAAAATGCAAAAACACCCACAAACAAGCTCACTTATTAACACAGCCACTCTTTATGACATTATCTAGTTGCAAATCACATCAAGCTCTAAAATTCTCAATTAGATTATCTAAGTCTAAACTGGCGAAGGTCCAAACTCCTAAGGCATGGACCTTTTGATGTTGAAGGTTCCACATCCATAATAAATTCCTTATAAAAGCTCAAAAGAGAACCAAAGATTTAGTTGCAAATAGGAGTTGGTTTACTTGTAAGCTGAGGAAACCAAGGCAGCAACTATAAACCATCTTAGGTCTGACATGTTCTAGCATAAGTACAATTTTGGCATGGTGATTGATGACCTAATAAAAAACGAGATCACTATTTAATCAAGAATTACTAACCAGTAGCAAGAAATTGTACTAGACTCGAATTGGATGAGTTCAGGCAGAGCAAAAACAGCATAAACCCTCAGCACACAGCTTGAAACAATTTTTCCCAGGAATTTACCAGTATAATTATATTCAAATAAATCAATAGAATATATATATAGTACAGTTCTCTTCCTTTGATTTCACCACTTCCCTATGCGAGTACGTAATTACAAGTAAAAATTTTAAGAACTGGCACTAGAACAGAAATGGCATTATTATTTCTACAAATGAAAAAGCAAATTCACTAAATCATTATGAATTCACTTCACAAATATTAATATATTTAATCATTCAATCCTTTTAAGCAATATAAATAATCAAGACATAGCAGAATGGGAAGTACAACAGAGGAAATTAGAAATTGAAAAGAACATACTCAGAGAGATCGCCTAATTGACGCAAGATCCCAACGAGACCAGCAACGGCGACGCCGTCGAGCACAGCTTTAGGATCTTCAGTGTTGGTTTGTTTATAGAGGTGAGGCTGACCCAATCTGAACTCATTCCTCAGTTCAAACCTCACCAGAGGCATTTTCCCTTTTATCTAATTCCACACTCAGTAGCTCCTACTTACGTCTCTCAGCAGAAGAAAGAGCAATAAGTGAATGAAAGAATCGAAGTGAAATTGAATGAAAGAACAATAAATGCAGAAATGATTGAGAGAGAAAGGAAGGTAATGAAAATGGCGGTAGTTAGAGAGAGAGAGAGAGTAGGTAGGAAGATTAAAGCAGCTTAACTGCCGAAAGAGAAATACAGAAAGAGTTTGTTTTTAGGAGCTAAGCTAAAGAAAGAGATGAGCCAAGAGTAAGAGAGGAAGAGGGGAGAGAGAGAGAATGAGCGAGACATTGCCAACGCTGCAAGCCATTCCTCCATCGGAAAATCATGGTCTGTTTGTACAGTGCTAACGGCTGTTAATTGACTAATTTGCCCTTATGTATAACTTTTGATGACTTTTCTGTCCTCTGACTGAAAGCGAAGAGTGATTGCACCTTGCAGGCTGGGACCAACAACGTGGCTTCCACGAATTTCTTGGATTTTCTATTTGTATTTTTGGTTAAAATAAATGTTAACAGCTTA
>CATIWF010216810.1:0-56358 GCA_949630135.1 Balakata baccata
TTTTTTAACAATGAAAATAAAATTTTAATATAAATTAAGCATATATTTGATGACGTGGCAGCCGACACCAATGGTAAAATGAAAATGAGAAATACAAGAAGAGGTTGACTGACTTGATGATTGGGACAAGTAGACCAAGCCAACGAGAAAACGTGTCAGTCCAAATCATACAATGGGTTCAAACTGTGCCACATCAGCTTAATGCTCACGTTGCTTCCCCTAATAACCTTCTTTTTTCTTTTTTTTTTTCAATGAACAGACCCAAAGTTTTGTTTAAGGTCAATGTCTTTATGCACGAGGATTACCGACTACATCCAATGATTCCAATCTAATCATATTCTATAAGAAATTTGATATAAATTTTTGTTAATATAATTAAAAATATTAAATTTTAATTTTGAATATACGCTATTTTAAAATTTTTAAAAAAATAATTTTATCATTATTTGAAATCTTGTCCGAAATACCGAATTTCAATACTAGAATAATAATAAATAAATAAATAAATAACTCCTGAGATCGAGATCTATTTATGGATTGGACATCTTACAATTATGTTCACCATATATAATTAGCAGGGTGGGTTTTATTGGTTACTAGTATATAGCCCTTAATCTATGTCGGGAATAACAAATTTAATTAGTAAATAAAACAAATTATATAAACTTATGTAGCAAAAAATAGTATATATAATTTAACTTCTTAAAAAAAATATATGGTTAAAAATGAAAATAAATATTGATTCACAACGAAGCTAAAAATTTTAAACTAATCCAAGCACAAAAGCCTAATAAATTAAATATTGAGATTTAGTATTGATGGTAGAAAATTAAATAAAATAAGAAGATAAAAATTCTCATATTTTCAAGTCTACCATGTAATCAAAAACCAAAATCATATAATAGTCACTGAAATCTTTTAAGCATCATAATGCAAATTAAATTTACTGTTAATTTAATATACAATGAATATTATTTTAGTTTGTTTGGTTCAAAAAATAAATAATTTGGCAACTTTTTACACATAACTGAAGTCTTTTATCATATTAATTTCCTTTGTCCCTTAGTATTGCTTTATTCTTACAATAAAATTATTTTTTTGGGAATAAAGTTTAGTTTCCTTTGTATTTATTTAATTTTAATTTTAATTTAATATTAAAATAACAATAAAAAATTATACATAAGTAAAATTTATCCTTAAAAATTGAGACTATAAAAAATTAAGTTAAATTCATGGTATATTAAATTAAGAGCAAATGAGTAATCCAATTAAATATATTAGAAACTAATATTTGTGTTAATTTAGTTTCAAATATTTCAAATAACTTGATCATTTTCTTTAAAAAAATTAAGATAGTATAAACACTTCATCTAAAATAAAATAAAAGAAATTATATAGTGCACTCGGTATAATTTATACAAAATATTTTAAACTATTAGATTATCAATTTTTAATATTATTTATTAATTATTAATGGCTGAAATTAAAAATTGATAATGTAATGGTTTGAAGACTATTAGGCAAATAAAATTTTTAAACCAAAAAGAATTTGACAACTTCCATTTCTTGTGCTTCTCACTGTGCATCAAATGCCTACTTATTTATAATAGCCGAAGAAGTTTACAAAGAGCGGCAAAAAAGTGGGCCACGTTATAACTATTTTTAATCATATAGCTTTCTCTTTTTTTTTTTTTTATTAATAATAATTGTTGCTGTGACCCATACTAACAGATAAAGTGGGTATAAATGGAGGAAAAAAAAAGGAAGCATTTTGGGTTGAGCATTTCGATGTTGGGTGTTACATGAAACTTCTATTATTTTTGTTGAACAAAATTGTCAATACACTGGTAATGAATAGTATTCCACTTTTATATATTTGTATAGAGAGAGGTGAATTTCTAAGGTGTGCCCAGAGTAATTTATGCCGGGTGCCTTAAAACCATTAAATTATAAATTTTTAATTTTATCCGTTGATAATGAATGGTTGAAATAAAAAGTTGATGATCCAATGGTCCTAAAATATCAAGTGTAATTTATATCGGGTGCACCACAGAAGCTCTCTTGTACAGATTTGTCATAAGTAGTAATTGTTATTACTACAGTAGCAACTATAATTAAAATGGATAGTTGAAATAACTGACAAATTTTATTTTAGTTACACTGGTAAGGTGATTATGCCCGTAAAATTTTGAGTTCGAAACTTTAATTGGATTCTTTTATCAAAAAAAAAAAGAATACTTGAAATATTATTGTTCACCAAATAATTTTTTAATTAATTTCCAATACAGATTTTAACATAAATAGTTGAGATTATGTAAGAGTTTCATCTTATACTTGTTCACCTGACATACTATAAAAATATTATATTTTTATTAATATTGATGTATATTAGCGAGAAAATTTAAACCGGAGGCAAGCCAACCCTTGATTCACATAGGACTAATACTTTGCCTAGCTGGATGTGTAATCAACACAAATTAGTGTTTTGGTGCAACAATAAAATGATAAATGCAGCACTAAACCATATGTTATATTTGTTCAAATCTTGATGTTGCTGGCTTAGTATCTCATCCATACATTGGCCCTAATGCATAAATAATTGCAGTTGTGTAAAGTCATTTTTGTCCTTGTCACAACTATTGTTATACACCAACAACAATTGACTAAATGGAAGATTGACAAAGGCAAGTCGGTAATTTCACAATTAATTATTGAATTCAGAATTCAATTTTTTTTTTCACCAGTTCATCTCCGTTTTGTTGTTGAAATTTTGCTCTGACATTTGTTCCTTTTGCCTATATGCAATTGAAAGCAGAAGAATTTTCTAGATATATTTAATATATAATGTTTGATTTATTTATATTAATTAATGTGAATGCTAATTAATGAAATTATATATATATATATATTATTTTATAATTAATTAATATATAAATAATATAATAGATTGAATTCGCCCTAGAATTTTTTCAGAAAATAGTATTAATTATTTGAATTAAGACTTCAAGCTTTTCACTGTCTTGATTAAATTTTAATTTACTGTGCAAGTAAAAATCGATGTAGATTTTCAAGATTTTAAGATACATAATCACATATTTATTTGGGGGATTTTGTTTTTTGTTTGTTTTTATCATCACTTACCTTTTGTTTTTCTAAAGAAAAAGGAAATATCAGAGTGATTTGTGCTGTTTCCAGCCTAAGAAAACAATTAAATTGAATCTCCTCTTAATACTTTCCTCAAACAGTTGATAGACATAAATTCATCCTTTAACCTCCTCACCATCCTCCCCCCTCTGCACAATTATATATAGATAGAGGGAGGAGGTGTATTAATAATTTAATGGAGCATATAGAAGTTTATTATTACACATAGAGAGTTGTGTCAAGAGGAGTAGTTTGAGCTTAGCTGGCAAGAGCGGGATAGCCGGAGGTCAAACACACTGGCAGCCGGAGGTGGGTTTAGTGTCGAAGCTGCCGTGCCGGTGACCGAGTCTCTGGATAGTGGCTGCCCACTTTCTTGCTTTAATTTCCTTCTTTATTTTTCAATTTTCATTGCCATTTCACCATTCTTTTTGCGTTTTTTTTTATTTATTTGTGAATTGTCAGCGCTTAAAAACTCAAACTCCTTTTTGAGCCCACACTCATAAAAGTCTAATAGTACTTTCTTGACCAGCCACTTCTTCATCTTCTTCTTCTCTATGTTTAACTAATCTGAATCTTTGTCCATTATTATTAACCAATTAGTTATTTGAAGATATATTATAATCATTGTTTTGCCATTTTTATCTTTTCAACTGAGGAAACTGGAATTATGCGAAGAGTAGGTAGGGGGATAGAAAGTGAGGAGTGACACAGATTGGTCACCAACAATTTGAATAAAAGAAGGGAGGGTTTTTAGCACAGGTAAGGTAAGAGTTGATTATTTTCGTTTTATGTTTTTTTCTAAGGGGGGGAGAGGGAGGAGATGCTGTATTATTTTGCAGAAGGCTACATTTGATATGAAGAGGAGAAGATTTGAATCAGTTATCGAGTTCTTATAAGCCATGGTGGATCAGCGAATTGTAATAGCATTCGCTTTTCTACTATTGCAGTTAAAGTTTCAGCCTGCATTTCAGCAAGTGGAGACATTGAGTTCACTTGAACGAGCCGCTCTGCTTTCACTTAGATCCTCTTTGGGTATAAGAAGCAAAGAATGGCCTAGAAAAGCTAACCCTTGCTTGAATTGGACGGGTATCACCTGCCAGAATGGAAGTGTATCTGGTATTAACATTTCTGGTTTTAGAAGGACAAGAATTGGTGCTCAAAATCCGCAGTTTGCCGTTGATGCGATTGCCAATCTAACCCGCCTGATTTCGTTTAACGCTTCTAGATTTCAGCTTCCTGGTTCAATCCCTGATTGGTTTGGTCAATCTCTTGGTTCACTTCAACTTCTTGATCTTCGTTTTTGTTCGATACATAATGCTATTCCCGCAAGCCTTGGGAATTTGACTAATTTAACTAGTCTTTACTTGTCTAGTAATGCTTTAGCGGGTTCAATTCCCTCAAGTTTAGGTCAATTGGTATTGCTTTCGGTTCTTGATTTTTCTCACAATTCGCTCACGGGATCTATTCCTGTGACTTTTGCTTCGATTGGGAATCTAACAAGTTTTGATCTTTCTTCCAATTTCTTATCTGGGTCGATTCCTTCTAGCATTGGGATGCTTTTGAAGCTTCAATATTTGAATCTTTCTAGTAATCAGTTGTCATCTTCAATACCCTCTCAGCTTGGTGACCTTGGTTTCTTGGTTGACCTTGATCTCAGCTTCAATTTATTGTCTGGGTCACTGCCAGTAGACTTGAGAGGGTTGAGGAACTTGAAGCGAATGCTGATTGGGAATAATATGCTTGTTGGGTCTTTGCCAGTTAACTTATTTGTTGCTACAAGTCAGTTGCAGATTGTGATTTTGAAGGATAATGATTTTGCTGGTGCTGTCCCTGATGGGCTGTGGACAATGCCTGGATTGCGCATTATTGATATCTCCGGCAACAATTTCACTGGTGTCCTGCCTAATTCTTCCTTGAGTGGTAATGCCACCTCTGCAGAAATGAATATATCTGGGAATTTGTTCTACGGAAATCTCACATCTATACTGAGAAGGTTCAGTTTCGTTGATCTGTCTGGAAACTATTTCCAAGGCAGGGTGCCAGATTATGTGCCTGATAATGCTTCTCTTGTTAGCAATTGTCTCCAAAATGTGTCAAATCAGAAAAGTTCGCTTGAATGTGCATCATTTTATGCGGAGAGGGGCCTGGTTTTTGACAATTTTGGACTTCCAAATACCACACTACCTGAAGGGAAAAGCAACCGGAAAGTTATCATATTGGCAAGCGTTCTTGGCAGTGTTGGTCTTATTCTCTTTCTGATATTGCTTTCTGTGCTGCTCTTTTGCATCTGTAAGAGGAGGGGCACTACAAATCAAAGAGGAGTTGACGTTGGGTCAGTTCCTGCAGGGAGCAGTCCGCAGCCTCCTGAAGCATCAATCAATTTTTCAAGTTTGGGAGACACATTCACGTATCAGCAACTGCTACAAGCAACTAGCGACTTTAACGATGCCAACCTGATCAAACATGGCCACTCGGGGGATCTCTATAGGGGTACCTTGGAAAATGGAATCTCTGTAGTTATAAAAAGAGTAGATTTGCAGTCCATCAAGAAGGAGACATACTTGCTGGAATTGGACCTTTTCAGTAAAGTTTCACATCCTAGATTGATTCCACTCTTAGGACACTGCTTAGAGAAAGATAATGAGAAGTTCCTGGTCTTTAAATATATGCCAAATGGGGATCTGTCAAGTTCCTTGTATCGGAAAACCAGTGCAGAAGATGATAGTTTGCAGTCATTAGATTGGATAACTCGATTAAAAATTGCATCAGGAGCAGCAGAAGGACTATCCTATCTACATCATGAATGTACACCACCAGTTGTACACAGGTAATGTCGTACTATATCATCTCATATTATTTATTAGATCTGTTTCTTGTATCCCTATTATTTATATGACTTAGCTGTTTTATTGCAACTGTCTCCAAAACATTGACACAAATTGTTTCATCACGTTATGTTTTGTAATCATTTTATAAACTACTAATTCATCAACTCAACCAAAATTCTCTGCCTTGATATGTATTGATGTCAACGGTTGTTTCTGGAGGTTGAACCTCATTTATGAGCATTTGCATTTTGCAGATGTAGCAACTAGAAATTGTTTTATCACATTTTGTGTTGTAATCATTGTATAAACTACTAATTCATCAACTCCACCAGAATTCTTTGCCTCGATATGAACTGGTGTCAATGGTTGTATCTGGAGGTCAAACCCCTTTTATGAGCATTTGCATTTTGCAGATGTAGTAACTAATTACTGTGATTAACTAAATCACAGCATTTTAAACAACTCCCAGCATTAACAGTTAAATTGCTTGATTTTTCAAATATTTGGAGTGATAACTATTTCATTGATTATGAAGCTAGTAGCTAACATTGCATCAACCATGCTTAAAAAATTTGTAAAATTAGTGCCTAGTCTTTGTGTGTTTTCAGTGGTACAAGGACATTGGTTAATGATTGACATCCAAGTAAGTAAAAGGTGAAACCAAATCTTGAGCTGCTTTGAAAGGGATTTTATTTTATTTTTACATAATTTTATGTTGTGTTTTTCAGGTGGGGTGGGGGGTGCTGATTAGACAATTTTTTGGTTTTGATTTGTTAGGTGCTGCACTATCTTACATCATAAAAGTTGAAGAAGTTGTGTTACTGGTGCAATCACGATTTTTTTTTTTCCTTTTGATTCTTTCTGCAGAGATGTTCAAGCAAGCAGCATACTGCTTGATGATAAATTTGAAGTCCGGCTTGGAAGCCTAAGCGAGGCTTGTTCTCAAGAAGGGGATACTCATCAAAGCAGGATTACCAGGTTGCTGCGGTTGCCACAGTGAGTATTGCTTTTAGATCCTCTCTATTATGTCCTAACCAGAATAAGCATCAAATTTAGTTTTTAATTTTATTTTTACTTGGATATTATGTTTTAACTTTTACTGTTATGGTTGTTAAGTAGCATAGAATATTATAATTTTGAACTTCAATTTTGTGACAGTAGGGTGTCCAAGGACGGGTTGATCATTCCATAGATAATTTTGAGTCTTGTCCATTAAGTTCAGTTTTACAAAAAGTACCAATCCATTAAGATCAGCTTACCTTTAATTTCGGTTTTTAATAATTAAAAATAAGGCATGATTTTTCAGATTACAACCTGTGAAATCAGTTCGTAGTACTTACAAGATAATTCATCTTCCTTGCATATATGTAAACCACAAATTATGAAGCATCATTCTAAATAAAAAAACAAAACAAATATATGACTAACGACAAGCCATTTTCTATTCATATTTCTAAATGAATTTAAGGATAAAGTTTTTCATATATATGAACTGGTTAACCTAAAACTGATGGTTTTCTTTAACAAGAAACCGGAAAATGAAAACTGCAAAAATAAAAACTTAGACTGAAACAAGCTGTTCGGTTAGCTTATTTTTTTCATTTTTATTTTAATTCAGTTTTTTTGTTTTTCCAGTTATTTTGAATGGCCTGCCTGATGGATCACTGGCCATTTTTTGATTATTGAAAGCATGATTGCAAATCTTCCTTGCCATTATGAATGCTACTGTTTAATATATTTTCCTGTTAACTTTTTGCATATTGGATTAAAGCTTGAGCAAGATTAGATGAGATTTTGATGCTTTGAATTTCATAATGATTCTTTAGTAGTTAATTTATTGACTTATTTTCTCCGTTCTTTATGGTTCACTGTATTTGGTGACCTCTATCTTATCAAAATATCTTAGTAGTGCTAATATATGGCTTCATATATTCCATACTCATTTTGCTTAATCAACATTTGATTGTATTTTTTTCTTTTAAATCATGTGCAGGTCAGAACAAGGCACTTCTGGTACGTAGAGATTGTAACTTGATCTCTATATATTGATGTATCTCGCTGCAATATGTTTTCGAGGGTTTATTGTACTCTCTTCTCAAATCTAAGTAGCTTTTACTATGTCTGCGGCTTGGTGTTTGAAATATTTAACGGGTTTTGAAGGACTCTGCTTGCCTTTGTTTAGGCAGGTTCAGGCATTGGTGATCTAGTTGAAAATTTTAATGCGCTAAAATAGGAATTATCTGATCCAATCAAATGCAGAAGAATGTATAACTCTAACAAAATCAGAAGGGAAATGTTTTAAAGCTTAAGAATCCTAGTTAGCTAGATGAACTTTGTTTTCAAAGTTTTTAAGCTGGCGGACTTTTCTGATATTCATTTCTGCTTGAACATAATCAGGTATGGTGGCAGCAACGTGTGCCTTCGATGTCTACTGCTTTGGGAAGGTTTTACTTGAGTTGGTAACTGGAAAGCTGGGTATGAGCTCATGCAGTGAAGCCCAGCTGAAAGACTGGTTAGAACAGACTCTACCATACATCAGCATTTACGACAAGGAACTCGTGACAAAAATTGTGGATCCGTCATTGATCATTGATGAAGATTTGTTAGAAGAAGTCTGGGCCATGGCCATTGTGGCCAGGTCTTGCCTCAACCCCAAACCTTCAAGGCGACCCCTCATGAGATATATCCTAAAGGCTTTGGAAAATCCATTGAAGGTTGTACGGGAAGAACACACCAGCTCTGCAAGGCTTAGAACAACATCTTCCAGAGGATCTTGGAATGCTGCCTTATTCGGTAGTTGGCGCAGTTCATCGGATGTAGCAGTCATTCCTGCGGGCACAAGTACCAGGCCAGAAGGAGCTAGTAGTTTTAAACATTCAGCAACTTCAAATTCACAGGGAAGTATCCAAAATGGTAATGGTGACCATTCATCCTCACATAGACGCTATTCCAGGGAGATCGTCCCTGAACCATCCGATGGGCAAGATGTAGAGAGACAAGTTCAGGATTAGCTGAGATGTTGACTCTTCTTGATTCTTTGTTAATAATACAGTAGGCTTCCTATTTGAATGCCTGCTTGTGGGCAACCCATGGACTACTGCTCCAACTTCGGAGCCATTTTTGTGTGTCAGTGGGATCTGAGAGGTGCATATCTACCCTGGCAAGTTCTTTTGGAGATCTTGTCCCTCCCCTGGCGGCGGTGTTAGGACTTGTGGATAGATGGGATTGGGAATAGTTTGTAAGATTATTGGGGTTACTACTGGCACTGGCGGTAATGGTGATTTATTTGTTTGATAGCTTGTTACTACAAGCGCTAATTTAATCTGTAATTTGCTTTGTTTTCTTCCTTTCTTTTACAATGTAAAGATTCTCCAAATTAGATTTTCAATTTCTGAAAGAAAGACATGAATTTTACAATAATATAATTAAAGAACACCATATAAATTATATTTGATTATTTTCAAATCCTAATTATCAATCCCTTTTTAAAGGGTTAATTTTATCATCATTGTATTTTGCTCTTATTGCACTGAAATTATATAAAAAAAATTATCTAAAAAATTATTTAACTATATTTTTATTGCATTAAAATCGCTTCTTCGGTAATATATTAATGATTACGTCAAATTTTAAGTAATATATTAGCTGTCACATCAGATTTATGGTTATTTATATTAAAAAATTGATCGAAAGTAATTTTAATAAAATAAAAATATAATTGAATAATTTTTTTTTGTAAAAAAAATTATAATTTTATTGTAATAAATAAAATTCTGTGATAATAAATCATTTTTAAATTATACTGTGTTTAGCTTAATATTTGAACTTGGGACCATTGATGAAACTAAAGTCCATGTTTCTATTAACTCTGTTTTTGCAAGTGGCGCCACTCTATCCATTTAAGTCTGAGTAGCGAGGCAGTGGCCCAACAGCTACCATGCTGTACTGTCCACACGCGCAGCATCACCCTCCCCTCCACCTCCGCCTCCACCATCGCAAAAATTCTAATTCCACCATCTCCTCCTCCCTCCACAACCAACATCACTCCACGCCTGAAAACGCGGCCACCACCATTACTCATGAATCAATCCTCCGGACCCACAACTCTAAATCCGCAGCTGTCCTCCTCCGCCACCTAAAGCAACCGAACGAACTCCAGAAGGGGGTAATTGAACAAGAAGATAAATTGCAGCCTGCTATTTCACCTGAAGAGAAAGTTAAGCTTTTGGAAATGACGCTTGTCACCAAAAAACGAATCCCCCAATTCCCGGGCTCAATTTTTCCCCAATTTCCAGCCAATTCTACTTCTCCTTTGCAGACCCTTTTTCAAAACGGAAACGAAGGAGGTGAAGATAACAATGGAGATGAAGAGATGATAATGAAGGCGCTCGAGATACGTAGGAGAGTTACTGCGGAGATTTTCAAGGAAGCCATGAGGAGGAAAGGCAAGTTTGGCATAACATATTCGACCAATTTGGTTGATAGATTGAGTGATTTTATTGACTTAATTATGATAAAAGCTGCGTCTTTGAAGAAGATGCCTGAGTTTGAGTTGTCCAGTTTCAATGTTAGAGCTAGGACTGTTATTGAGGAATTGGATGTTGTGCCACTTATCAGGTACTCGGGCTTTATTTTTCTTTTTATTCATGTTCTCTGATTTTATAATGATGTTGTGGTGAATTTTGATGAATTTTCTGTTCTAAAAATTTTGCGGTGCTTGTACCAATTCAAATTTCAACGATTGAATGTAGAAGTAAAATGAAGTTTGTGAAAGAGTATGGTTTGTATTCTTTTGATTGTGATTGTTGAATCATATAGGTGGCTGAAACATAATGGATTGTCATATCCTAAGATTGCTAAGCTCTTATGCTTGTCAAGAGGAAATCTTGAGTCCATCACATGCCTGGCGGAGTGGTTGAAGACAATTCATGTGAAGGGGGAATTTATTGGGGTTGTGCTCACAAAAGCAGGAGATAACATTTTGGAACGAAGTAATGAAGAACTAGCAGAAATTGTTAACTACCTGGAGAGCAATGGAGTGAGGAGAGATTGGATAGGCTATGTAATGAGTAGGTGTCCTCAATTGTTGTGTTACAACTTGGAAGACGTGAAAACTCGAGTCCAGTTCTACTTGGATATGGGTATGAATGAGAAGGATTTTGGCACAATGGTTTTTGATTATCCTAGGGTGCTCGGCTATTTCACTCTGGAAGAAATGAACCAAAAGGTAACTGATTCAATCTTCAATCTCATTGTCGTAAAATCTTATGGTCCAATTTGCTTCTTGCTGATCATTAATTAGCAATCGTGAAGTGCTAGGTACTGCCTTTATATGATGCATTCTCAAAATGATTTCTATCAATTTTTATTATCATGTATACATTGATTTGATGTTCTTCTTTGTCCAGGTTAGTTATCTGAAAGAGTTTGGCCTCAATGACGAAGATGTTGGAAGATTGCTAGCATTTAAGCCACATTTAATGGCTTGTAGTATTGAAGAAAGATGGAAACCTCTTGTAAAGTATTTATACTACCTTGGGATTTCCCGAGATGGCATGAGGAGAATGCTTACAATTAAACCAATAGTTTTCTGTGTTGACTGGGAACAGATAATAGTGCCAAAGGTAAGCAACAGAATTGCTCCACACTCTGTTTCACCTTGTTCTGACCACACATTAAGCAACCAAGTTGAATAATCTAGTTGAACTCTGCGTCCAATTTGCATTTTGCCCAACTAATCTCTAGTCTAATGTACAGTTCTAATAGTAGCTTTTAAATTGCATGAACATGAATTTATTTATTTATTTTTTAAAAAAGAAACAGGTTATTATTTTCTTTTTTGGTACATGATGTTGTAGAAGCTGAGTGTTGAACCTATGACCTCTCACTTTTGCCATGACTATTTCAGGTTATTTATTGATTATGGTACTACATGTGTTTCTAACTTTCTGTTTCTGATGATAGTTGATAATTTTTTTTTTTTTGAAGGTAAAGTTTTTTAAGGACATAGGTGTTCGAGAGGATGCTATAGGTAACATGCTTGTAAAGTTTCCTCCGTTATTAACATACAGCTTGCACAAGAAAATCCGGCCAGTGGTATGTTCTTTTTCCCAGCCAACTTACTACTTCTGTTTCCTTCCATATCCTGCATGAAGTGAAGTTTGTTGAAGTATTTTTCTTTGTAGAGATAATTCATGCAGACATTAGAATCTTAGACACACTTTATATATATATATATATATCATCTTTCAACTGGAGTTGTACTGCACTAATATGATATGCAATGTGAATTAGTATATGTCATTTCATCTTATCAAAATGCGATAATGGATTATTAAATTTTTTAGCTCATGTCTTCCAAGACAGTTTTGCCAAATTCCCCAAAATGAAAACCATCAGTTGCTGATATTGATTTATGGGATATCTCTTCATCTGAAAAAATCACTGCAGATGGTGCCTTCTGTTGAATAAATGAAGAATAACTTTGCATTTTCTTGGTAAAGAATAACAGCATTGCATTTTTCTGAATTTGGAGTAATATGCAGGTCATATTCTTGATGACAAAAGCTGGGGTTAGCAAGAGAGATATTGGGAAGGTGATAGCATTGGGGCCAGAGCTTTTGGGATGCAGCATAGTGCATAAGCTTGATATCAACATGAAATATTTTCTGTCACTGGGCATACGCATTCATCAGTTGGGTAAGATGATTGCTGATTTCCCCATACTACTCCGTTACAGTATCGATCTCCTACGTCCAAAGTACCGGTACTTGAGGCGAACCATGGTTCGGCCTTTGCAAGATCTTATTGAGTTTCCAAGGTGAACAGCTAGACAGAGCTATGTATTTTCTCATGTTTGTTTTTTTTTCCTCTCACTTTACCTTTGACTGTTAACTGCTGAAATCTTTTACAGGTTCTTCAGCTATTCTCTTGATGGGCGGATAATACCAAGGCACAAAGTAATGGTAGCCAATCAAGTTAATTTTAAACTCCGGTACATGTTGGCTAGCAGTGATGAAGAATTTCAAAAAATGGTTGAGGCAGCTGTAGAAAGGCGCCGAAGATTTGAATCTGGCATCCTGGACGACACTCTACCTAATAATACAGTAGTTGATGATTCTATAGAAGAGAAGAAAGTCTTAAAATCTGATTTGGTTGCTGGCACTTTTACTAGCTCTCAAGTAGCTGATGGCCATTCAGAGGACGAAGAACTTGGACAATTTTCTGATTATTTAAGTAGTTGATACCTTAACGAGGATGATGTTGGTAATTCTGTTGAAAATAGGACTAAATTGAAAGGAAAAAATATATAATGTATTGTGCATATATTTGTAATTTTGTACCTCTTTTCAGAAAATAAAAATAAAAATAAAAATTTTTGTACAGGAAACTGTGATTTCTATAAGTGAATTATACCGACAGTATCTTAACTATATAAATCGTAACAGTTTAATATTTTAAAAATTATTTATAATATAAAATTATTTCAATTTTTATTTTATAATTAAAATAATATTTAAAATACTGACATAGTTAAATATTTAATTTCTATTTAGTTAGGAGAATAAGAAAACCGTTGGTTTCTAACAGAATATTAACATGGGTCAAATTGAAAGGTTGCGGAACGATGAAGGCAAAATTGTTATTAAAAAAATTGAAGGTTAATTTGAAATTTAGGGAAAACTTAAAAGACTTTTTTCTATCGTTACCCTTTTTCTATAGAAGAAATGAAAGTTATATTTGGACGATAAATTTTAAACAATTCATAAATTTATATTAAATTTATTTTTTGACTATTTAAAAAATATTAAAATTTATGGATTTTAAAAAATTTATTATCCATTAAAATCCTTCATTTTTTAAAAATTTAATTTTCTACCTCCTATGTGAAAAAATTCAAAATTTATAAATTTTGATCAAAAGAAATTATTGTTAGATTTTTTTTATTCTACAATTATCTCTAATAAATTAATAATATTTCACAAATATCTTTAATCCTCAAAAAGCAAAATCATTTTTTTTTAATTTCAACGAATTACTTTATTACATTAAATTATTAATAAAATATTTTTTAGTAATATAATTAAACATTATAACGTATAATAAATTTATTTTTTTTATTTTTCAACTCTTAAAATAACGAATTTTGTTTTTTAAATTTTTAGATATATAGTAAAATTGATTATATATATTTAATTAATAATGAATAATCAATATTTAATAAAAGATAAAATTAAAAATTAATTATTAAATCAATATATTGCAATTATTGAACTAAATATAAAAGTAATTATATTATTAATTTATAAATTTTATAATCAAACCAAACAACAAAATTCTTTAAATTCAAAAATTTAAAATTTATGAATTATATAAAATTAATTTTAAAATATTACCCAAGAAATGTGGGGAATTGGCTTTCATTTCGCACGATCACAACATTTCGATTCACCACGTTCAGATTCATGCGTCCACTTAAATCATCCAAATCACTGCTACACAATTTAATTCAATTATACGTAATATATTATAAACCATTTGGAGTATTGACAAATTAAATTCATTTTCGGAATGCAGTTTCCGATTCACGATTCCTATCGATTAGCATCTAAAACGAATCGAATCTAACAGAGAATCGAAATTAATACAGAATCAACAACAAATCGTATGAAGCTATGGAATCGTTAGAAGTCTGAAGAAATCGCTAGGCTGGGAGTTGACGAAAGAAGCAGGAAGTCGAAGAGAGAAGCGCTGCAGTTGAAGAAATCGTTGGAGTCGAAGAGAAAAGCAGGTGAATCTCTATGGGAAATTCAGCACCGTAACTGTGTCTTCTGCCCGGGAGGGGGCTCATCACGAATATCGAGTCTCGACAGGTCGCACATGAAAATAATGTTGTGTAGCAATTCAATGAGATGACAGGTGATGTGAATAGAATAGAATTTACCTCCAAAAGAAGTCATTCAGTTTCATCTCGAATTCCTAAGAGACACAGGATTTTTCTTCATGAGACTGAGATCCACCTGCAATTACAAGAAAGCGCCCAAGTCAATTAACAATCAAGATAGCAAGAGTGTCTATCTTCCAAACGCTTCAAGTTTGAATATGGTACCTTGTGTCCAAATAGATCCCGGATGTTATCAATTCCTTACAGTATCATAGTTGGTCTGGTCCAAACAAAAAATTATTTCAGAAAAATTCCTTTTTCTTCTTGGTAAATTAAATTTGGAATTGTGACTTCTTTCCAGAACGAGTTGAGATGCTTTACCTTTCAAGAGAAAGTCCCCATGCAATAACACTAACATCATCCGGAAATCCCATGGGATGCCACATTTCAGGTCTGAACATGCCAGAATTTCCAATTTCCACCCATTTCCCAAGGCCTTTATGAGAGCTGATGAATACTTCCACATGTCAACTTATCCGATGAATTTCGCCTATATAAATTTTGACGACTCATTACTCCCAAATATTATTTCTAACACAAAAATATTCTAATTATATAAATTAAAATAACTCAGTACTTTAAATATTATTTGTAACACAAAAATATCTCAACTTTTATTTTGTAACTAAATAATACTTTTATCTTCGGCTATTAGAGTTCGTTTAACATTGTGTTTGGAAAAAACTTTTATCGAAAAAAAATTTGTATTTTTAACTTTTTTGAATTTTGAAAACTGTTTTTGGTAGATACAGATAAATATATAATTTTTTTAGAAGCAGATTTAAAAAAAAATGATTCATAAAAAATTAAAAAAATTAGTCAATCAAAACAAAAAATTCAAGATATACTTTTGGCACATTTAACAGTACTCTCAAACACTCCCTTAGTCTCTCTAACAGAAGTATAATATGAAATATCTAAATAAATTTTAATAAAATCAAAATTAGTTGTAATACTCAGTTAACAAATTTAAAATTTATCCGATATAGATATTATAGCTAATTTTATTTTTATTAAAATTTATCTAATATGGATATTTCATATCACATTTATATTAGAAAGACTAGCAGTTAAAGATAAAAATACTATTTAGTTACAAAATAAAAATTGAGGTACTTTTGTGTTATAAATAATATTTGAAGTATTAAATTGTTATAATTTACATAATTTAAGTATTTTTATGTTATAAATAATCTTTCAGGTATTAAGTTGTTATAAGTTATATAATTAGAGTACCGTGGGTAAAATTCACCCACATTAATTTGACATATTTTCAATAGATACATAACAGGAACCTATTATTTATTACACCTGAAAATTTCCATACTAGGCTTAGTCATTATTACACCATGGAAGGATTTAAAACCAGACCAAATTTAAGCAGCACAGAATTTTCTTACCTAATCGGGAAAAGAAGTCCTCCAGGACACCAATCAAGTGGCCCAATGTAAGCCCTCGATCACACACCAGACCTGAAATCAAATGCAGGAGTTTAGAGAGTAATTAGTCAACAAATCTCACGATATATAAATATGATTTGAGTCTTATAAAATATATTCATGAGGATTCTTCAAAAGAAAAAAAAAAAAAGGTTTGTACATTAGGCATGATAAATTTATTGCGTCTAATCAAATTGAAAAATATTTACAAGTATACAGAGCAGTTTTAATTTAATGCAATAACTACTTTTCGAATAACAGTCTGAGATCCAAAGATTCATGGGAAAAAGATATAGGTAACAATACTAAATAGAGAAATTACATAAAAGTGACCCATACAACTTATTTATGTAAATGAAAATTTAAGATTTCAAAAACCCAAATATAACACAATGCGTGATTGCTTAATACATGGATCTCATTTAATATCACACAACCTTAATTAATGGCTTAAAATAAGGAATACCTTTAATTATGTAATTGTTAATTAGTGGCACCTATTTAGCCGATGGCTCCATTTGTGATATTCACTTCATTCAGTGAGCCTATGTATATATGTATAATTATTTAAATATTATATAATATTAATATTATATATTTAAAGTTATTTTAATATTGTATGGATGTCTTCATCTGTATTATATATTTATTATATGTTTATTTTATTTTTTATTATATTATTATTGATGGGAATTAAAAATAATAAAACATATCATGCGGATTAAATAAATTATAATTGCTCAAAGTTATATGTAAGGTATATGTATATTATATGTAGATTATATATTTATCTATTTATAAAGTATATTTAATCTTCTAATTTATCTATTTTAACTTACATTTATTTTATACTCATATATTTCCATTTTGTATTTGGCTGTATTATATATTTGTTATATGTTTATTTTATTTTTATTATTTAATTAATGATAGGGATAAAAATGAAAAAGTATATCATGGTGTTTAGTGCAACTACAAAAACGTTATATATAAGCTATATGTAGGGTTTATTATATAATTTTTCTTAGAAATATATGAATTTTAAAAATTCTGAAATTTATTTTTAAAATAAGAACAAATTTATTAAACATATTATCTTAATTTTATATGTTGGTTACGTATGTTATATGTATACATAAATAATGTTTCACAATTTCAAAAATTAGAAAATGTAACAAATGTTGTGTTCTTTAATTATCAAATTTGAAAAAAAAAATTACAGTATATAGTGAATCATATGATAATTATGTATGCATTATAAGTTTTACATATTATTATTATTATTATTATTATTATTATTATTATTATTATTATACTCTGCTTATATGTTAGCCTTATGTAGGTTATATGTTAATCCTATTATTATTATTATTATTATTATTATTATTATTATTATTATTATTTGCTAATGCCATATTCAACTTCCATTTATTTCATGATATGGGTACCTTATATTAGAAACAGTTAACTAGGGGTATGCATCTGTTTCAATTAGGTTTTGAACTGAACCAAATTTAAAAAACAAAACTGAACTGATTATAATTTATAAAAATTGAACCGATTAATATTTAAAATCGAACTGAAATATTTCAAGGTTTAATTGATTTTGTTAACTAACTAATTAAATTTATATAAATTATTATTATTAGCATAACTTTATTAATTATAATAAAATTAAATTAATTATCATAACTTTATCAAACATAATATATAAGTTGAAATTATAATTAAATAATAAAACTATAAATTAAGATAAAATAGCATAAATTATGATAAATTGATATAATCATTACTTCATCGACTACTATAATTATTACATATTAAATTTAATTACCATAATTTTATGAATTATCATAAATTGAAATCAATTATCACAACTTTATAAATTGGGATAAATTAAAACTAATTATTATAACTTTATCAATTACTCCAAATTAAAATTAGTTAACATAAATTAAAATAAATTTTTATAGTCTATGACTTTATCTAATCATAAATCAAAATAAAATATTATAAATCATAATTTTTTATTTAAAAGTTATAATAAATCATTAAAAAATAAATAAAAATTCGGTCGGTTCAGTTTAATTGGTTTTTAAACATTTAAAACAAAACCTAATAAACCAAAATTTAAATGGAAAACTAAACCGAAAACCGAACAAATTAAATTCAATAAACCGAAAAGCATTTAGTTCGGTTTTCGATTTTTGTTTGTTTTTGCACACTCCTACTGTTAACTCAAATATATTCACATTAATGGAAACAGAGAGAGTGATTGAAAAAAATAATGAACCAAAAAAGAAGAAGCACCTAATCAACAATGAACATAAAAGAAACTGAGATTCAAAACTAAATATCACAAATGTCAAAATCTCATACAAATATTAGAATCGCAAGCAACCAAATATAACAAAAATCATAATCGCAAACAATTTACACAGAATACAAGATTTAAAGTTTTTAACCAAATAATAAGGTCATGTTTAGATGAAATTAATACTTAAGCATACACATTCACCAACGTCAGTGAGTTTTTAATAAGTTGATATACACTCAATCAAACCCTACAAATTTCAACCAAGTTTTTGTAAATAAAAATAAAAATCATAAGTCCCAATCACAAAAAACTAACAAAGCACCCCAACTATTTTATTTTCCAATTCCTATTTGAATCCAGAAACAACAACAAACTATTTCACTCCACATAATTCTTTAGACCAGCAAGAAAACTGTACAAAATGCGGCAAAAACCCCAAAAAGGAGAATCGGTAGAAGGAGAAGAGGAGACCATAAACAAGACATACAATAATAATAATAATAATAACAACAACAGGTTAGGGCAGAACGTATAAACAATTTTTAGAAGTTTATTAAATAAAAAAGAATGGGAGCCGAAAAAAAGAAATAGTGCAGAGAGGTTTGAAAATTTGAAAACGAAAATATCAAGAGACAATTACTATTATTTACTGACTAGGACCGAAAGATTAGAGTGAGAGGGCGTTAATAAACGAAATTTTTTAGGTAATATTTTTTTAATTAGACGTTATTTATGGATTTAATGAAAAGGGAAAATACATATGGGATATTGTTCTAAAATGAGCTGTGTGGGTAATTATCTCAAGATTCATCTCCTTTCCAAGTTCGAACATAAAAACTCCGAAGCCCAATGACAACATCAGTTAAATCCAATTAGGTTTTACTGCAATATGCTCATTGGCATCAAACTACAAAATACAAATTGCACCAACAGAAATGTCGATCCTTAACCCTCACTTCTGAGTTTGAGCATTAACAAGAACAGCAAATTCAGTAAGGAACAATTTGGAATCACAAAACTTCTTTAATACAAATCTTCAAGATCTATATCAGATCTATTATTTCATGTGACATCTATTGTACCAACTGGCAGGAAACAATCAACGGTACAGGCTCTCAGATCTCAGGTTCTCTGCAATCTCAGTTTCCCAACGGTCCCCGTTCTCAAGTAGCTTTTCTTTATCATACAGAAGCTCCTGTAACATTTTATTAATTGTAAATATCACTCAACTAACCGTCAGTCAGAGTAGGCTAATGGTAATGCTACTAACCTCATGAGTCTCAGTTGCAAATTCAAAGTTGGGTCCCTCAACAATTGCATCAACAGGGCATGCCTCTTGGCAAAATCCACAGTAAATGCATTTTGTCATATCAATATCATACCTGCAGAATCAATACTTGTGCATGTGAGAGAGAAACAGAGATAAAAGAAAGAAATGAAGTAGGGGCTCAAATATTACCTAGTTGTCCTACGGCTTCCATCTTCACGTTCTTCAGCCTCTATAGTGATGGCTTGTGCAGGACAAATCTGCAAAACCACCAAGTCCCATTAGACAAGCACTGCATACAACAACTAAGACAGTACATGATTAAGAATGATAGCCGAAAATGACATTTATATGGTATGAATGCGAAAGACAAATTGGTTGTTTTGTGACAAAACAAGACTGAAAGATGCCTGGAACAAACCACGTATATAAACACTGGTACAATAAGGAAAACCAAATTTCATACAGGTTAATGCTGTCCCATTTAACATAACCACTCATCATAGAATGCAGCAATCAATTGAGTTTCATTACCTTATAAAATAAAATTAAATAAAATACTGCAATATGTTTCAACCACATACATCTAGAAACAAGAAAGATGAGAGAACAATGTGTAACACATGTAAAAACAATCACATATCAACAGGAAAGGACAAAGAATCTAAATTATAACATTCTTCTGTAAAATAATAATAAAAAACTAACAATAAGAACATGAATTGTCAACTTTGACATGATCCAACATAATTTCATACATATAAACCAGGCAAAGTTTGATAAGTTTCAATCAAGATGCTGATGGAATTGGGAATTGATGTAACATAGGAACAAATAGCACATTGCATATTTTACTTCTCAAAAGCATATTTTGCTAGAACAAACAAATGTGATTTAGGTTAAGTACAACTAAGATTTAATTCTTACAGCTTCACAGAGTTTGCAGGCAATGCAACGTTCCTCTCCAGTTGGATATCTTCGCAGTGCATGTTCACCTCGGAACCGGGGGCTCAAAGGACCCTTCTCAAACGGGTAATTGATCTGCACAGAAGAAGATATTGTTGATATAATGAAGCAGCACTGCGTCATAGTATAAATATAGTCCACAGAGCATTTAGGAGGACTTACAGTTACTTTCTTCTCAAAGAAATACTTCAATGTTAAACTCAAACCACGAACCATTTCAGTGAGGAATAGTGTATTAATGCTTCGCTCAAAAACTGCAAGGACTCACGAGTATCAGGAACTACTCATCATGTGGGTAGAATTGAAGCTGGACCATGTATAAAATATATGCTTCAAAGGAAAAAATACCAGAACTCCAATCCTTGGAAATCTCCTTAGCAAGTTGCTCTCTTTCTTCATCATCTGCACTAAGCAAAAATAAGGATATACATCAACCGTAAAATGATGAAAAATGCAGATTGCAGAACAAATACTGCAGTCCAGGAAATGAAAAGATTCACATTAAACATGGTATTTCCATATTCCACGTAATTTTTTAAAACATTTTAATTCACGGTAATAGCTAATCTTTTTCAACTTTTTAATTTCTTTTCTCATAAATTTTATGCAATGTCCACAGCCACCACAACTGAGTCAAATATTTTTAGCATCAAGATGCACAAACTAGGTAAAGCAAAACAGACCTTTCTTGGTGGAATATGAAAGTGCACTAGACCGTAGTGCATTTTGGTTTGTAGCCTGCATTACTTGTCCTGATACAGCCTAAGCACACAAAGCATAGAAATAACATTATACTATGTAGTGTTAAGTATCAACAGAAGAGACAATATGTACAGAAACCAATACGAAAAAGCAATTTTAGATAAAATGCCAATGAGAGCAATAATGATTATTATTTTGACAAAAATAAATCACAATAGTAACAAAAGAGTAGCAACTATGTTATGCAAACTATATTAATACCTTTAGATTCTTAAAGAAAACATGAGGAAGGACAAACAAAAAATTTATAGTACTAACACTAAATAAATCAAGATTTATTTCATAACTATCCCCACATCACACAGTAAGAAATAGTTTCAATCACTTTCAAGACTTATGCAGTTTTTCCTTTATTCACACAACAAAGATTATAAGAGTCGGAAGGTAAACCATTTGGTGGAAGCATAAAGTACTACAGTTAATAGTGGTACCTTAAAGCTAACATTTTAGAGCATCCCCAACAAACTTCCTACTTTTCTCCTTACCTAAATTTATGGAATTTTATGTCTTCCAACAGACTTCCTCCCTAAAATTTACATTCTTCCTCCTCAAATTTAAGAACCACTAAATAAATCAAGATTTATTTCATAACTATCCACCATATCACACAGGAAGTTTCAATCACCTTCAAGACTTATGCAGTTTTTCCTTTATTCACACAGCAAAGATTATATGAGTCGGAAGGTAAACCATTAGGTAGAAGCATAAAGCACTACAGTTAATAGTGGTACCTTAGCGATAACATCTTAGAGCATCCCCAACAGACTCTCTATTTTTCTCTTTACTTAAATTTAGGAAATCTTATGTCTTCCAATAGACTTCCTCCCTAAAATTTATATTCTCTTTCCTCAGATTTAAAGAGATACTAGGAGCTCATGAGTAATATTTTATTAATTCTTTTTCCTCTTTTTTGTTCTTTTTTCTCTCTTCCCTTTTTTTTTTTTTTTTTGTCTCTTATTCTCTCTCTTCATTTTTTTCTAAATAGTTTTATTAATAGAAAATTAAAATAGGGAATGAGATAAGGAGTATTGTTAGAGTGCACGAAATTTTCAAGACAAACTAAAATAAGAAGTGAATTTTTTATAATATAATAAGAAGTGATATGGAGCATTGTTGGGGATGCTTTTACAGCAACCACACAAATTAAAAGAAGAATTAAACTTAAGCATCTCCATTAAACAGTTGTAACAGTGCTTAAACTGGATACAGCAAACATAAAAATTAGAAATAGAAATAAAACAAAACAAGAACTTCATTTTTCTATACCTAAAACAACGAGCAAACAGCAGCGCATTATAGAACCCTAAATTCATCGTAACAACCCATACAAATTTTCAATCAAATTGACCTGATGCTAGCCACAAAAAATGCAACCGCAAAAGGTGTTTAATAAAACACGATCAGATTCTCTCTAAAAGAGGAGACATTAAATTTCCAAAGAATCTGAAATTAAAATTTAAATCAATAAATTCATTTTCAATCCCAAAGAATTCAAATCTACCAATCACTCCAGAACATTACAAATCACATCATCACATAATGGAAAACTAAAAATTACAAAGAGGGAATGAAAACAAAAAATGAATATTAGATTTGATTTCTCGATACTAACAGCCTCAACAATCAAAATTTTATAGATTTCACCATTTCCTACGTTAAGTGAACCTCACAGAGGCCGCAAGGGAAATATATATGTATAAGGAAGAGAGGGCAAAAATACTCACAAGCTGACGAGCAAGAAGCGCGGAGATAGACTTGCGAGCTACAATCGCAGCCATTAGTGGGTACTGGCAGTGGCGAAGACAATTAAGATGTTATCCCTCGTCTACGCGTGCGTGCTATTTGAGACAAGGAATAACGGAAGTCAGAACACCTGACAAAATTGGGGATTTTCTTAAGTAGCGGTGACCGGCGTCGGTACGAACTTTTTATTAAAACGCTGCGTTTCGACCGCAATAAAACACTGTGCGTTTGCCAATTCTTCATCCTTACAGGTTCCACGACGTCGTTTTCAACTTAGCGGCACAATAGTAGGGTTTAAGCGCCGTTTTCTTCCTAGTTGGTATTTGACATTTTTGATTTTCCATCTCTTTCCTTAAGCTCAAAAATGGCCTCTTTTTGCAGATCAGCTATAATGGCAGGTTCAAGGTCCCTAGCGGCTCGGTCCAAAACCCTAACTCAGAACACGCTAAACGCAAAATCCATTTCCTCTCCTTTCTCTTTCTCATCAACCCGAGCCATCCCCAGAGCTTCAAGGTAAAATCACCCACCTGATTTTGAAAAAAACTCTTTCAAATCTCTATCGGTATGGGTTAGTTTTGTAAACAACTTCCTTTTCTTAAATGAAAAAAGCTTCAGAAATGCTAATTCAGTAATGGAAATGCTTATATTGCTAGTTGTCGTTTAAATTTTTAACCTTTACCATTTCTGTACTGTTTTGTAGGGTTGTATCTGTTTTGGGGAACGTGGAGTCATTATTGCCTTTCCACAGCGCCACTGCTAATGCTCGGCTTAAATCCAGCATCGCTGTCGATTCGTCTTGCTGGAGCTGGCTCTCTCAAGGTAATTCTCGTTTTAAAACCTGGATTTGTTTTCTCTTCTTCTTGTATCTGTCTAGTATGCAATACATGTGAGGAACTCGTAGTCATTTGTTTGTTTTCCTGTTCTGCAATAAATATCGGCATCAAATTTGGGTCTTCTTGTGCAGTTTTTCTTTTCTTATCTTATCTGGTGTGCTAGTGAGGTTTGTTCCGTAGTGAATCGTTATGTTAGGTTATATATATTCTTGGAGATGAAAATTATACATTGTGAACTTAACCCTAAATAAATGGATAAATGTATAACGAAAGAAATGGCTTACTTTACTGGGAATTTCTCTGCGTTTCCCAAAATAAGATTGAAGAAAATGAATTTCTTCTATGTGTATGATTATTGGTATGCACTTGTGGCCTTTGATGTACTGCTATTTATTCTGTAATAACGGTCACTTCTGACTTATTTGCTATACTTCATGCAATAGGACTTGCAACACCATTGTGACGGCCTGCTGGAACTCTGTGAGATGTTTAAGAAAAATAAATCTTTTCAAGTTTTATATTCAGTTTCTGTTTTGTAATAGAGCACATGCTAGATTTTTTGACCAAATGCTTTAATTTGTCTTTTATCTGTTATTCCCTGCCACCCAACTCCCATGTTGTGCATGGAAAGCAAATAGATACATAGTTTTTCTCTTATTGCTGGTGGCTTTTTGGGTTCTTGGAGATATAATGCTCTTCTTCACTTACGCTTTGGTGGTAAGCGAGATATCTGGCACTAAAGTCGGTAATTTAACTGTTTAAAGCCAGGAATATGAATTGACTGATTTAAATGCATTGAGAACCATAAGCTATTATTCAACTAAATGATTATTGATCAGTTTTCTTAGTTTTAGTCATAATCTAAAGTTTATTCAGCAGTTAAATATTTTCTAAGATTCGATACTGAAGTGAAGGTTAGAAGATTTTAAAGCTGAAGCTTCTTTACTAATTTAGAAGATAGTTTAAAGTTGTTCATGGATGTTGGATTCCAATGTAGAGTGCAGCCTGCTTGTTGAATAAACAAAGAACAGATTGAGCAATAAGCATCAAACTAGGAACTCCCATTCTTGAATGCTTTTATATTAAGTGAAGACATCATAGTTATATGTAGGAAAAATTTCCTACATTTACCAATTCTTACACACAATTTGTTACTTTATTTTTCAAATTTTGACCTGGTGGCAAAGTTAGATGCATCATAAGGCTTGCATAAAACATATGTCTGTCTGATTGCTTCATATGATGTTGAGGGCATCAATATATTTTAGGTGGCATAGTAATGATCCAAAAGCCAGGCATCTTTGACTGAGTTATTCATATCACAATCAAAATAAGCTTGTTTAAGTTATTAGATGAAGATAGAAATTGAGGTAGTGTCAATTGTTCTTCTTCCCATTGTTTTCGTTTGAATACCAAGTTCTTATGATCCTTTCTCAATTCCGTGTTTCACTTTGCTTTTTCAACATGTTTCTTACTTTACCCAGTTTCATTCTCTAATAGTTAATTTCCTCCAGTTACTGATTTTCTTCCCTATTTTATTCATTGGCTTTTCCTAGATTTTGCGGTTCCTCGGTGACAAAGACTTCAGTCAATTCGAAACAATTTTGAATTGCTTTGAGCTGTCTCTTTTCTTGTTTTGACGGTTCTTCACCTCTTTGCTATTAATTTTCTCTGATGGCTATTCACTTCACAAGTCATCTCTTGGCCAGGATCATTTGTTAGCATGGGTAGTGGTAACTGTATCCTTTTTCTTCCCTCGAGGTAGAAAACCTTTTTACTTCAAAATATTCATAAATTTGCATACTTATTCTGTTGATGTCAGCTGTTCTGTCTCAAATTTTTTTTTTTTTGGAAAGTTGAGGTTTGATTCTTAAAAGGATCTGTAATGGACAACTAGAGAATGATATTAACTCCTTGTTTTCAAATCTATATATATACTGTGTCACTGTTAAGGTAAATGCTTGCATCAACCGTTGACTATCTGAATGTCGGGTTTCAGTGATATCATGGCAATGCAATTTTCTAACATTAGCACTGTATTAATTTATTTTCTCTCATGTTGACTCCAGCCTCATATGAGGGCCACAACCTTTCTTAGGGGCTCATGAAGAACTTGTTTTTGAGTTAATTCATTTACTTAAAAGCTCTCTCCCTCCAGGGTTTCTTTTCTGGCTTTAGGATATGCACGTTGGAGAACTAATTATCCATACATATTACACATGATTTTAGGAGTAATACACTAGGACTTGTGCCTGGTAGAAGGATGTTGATATTCTGATTCTCGTGACCTTCGTGCATTGATTTCTCATTGAGGTGCCTGTTTTCCTTTAAGAAAACTCTCGTACATTTGGCAAATTCTAGTGAAATTGATGGATCATCCTGTTGTTTCTTCGCAGCATACACTCATTTCTTGTGCTTTTATCACGCTTCGTTTCAGTATCTGCATCTGATGCAGGGCCATAACCTGTTTAGAATCAAAGTAAGGGGCGTTTGTGATTGTTATTGAATGTTCCAAAAAGCATTAATTGATTGATTTTTTATAATTTTTTTTTCAAATATGCTTTTGGAAAAATTATTTATTTATATGCTTATACCTAAATCAATTTTCAAAACTCGAAGGGGAATATAAAATTTTTTGTGAAAAGTATTTTTTTTTTTTTCCGACGCAAAGCCAAAGGGCCCTAAGTAGGTTTGTGGAGGAAGCAGAGTAATATGATGGGTTCAATGGAAATATAATTGATAACCTACAGTTCAAACTGTCTCACTTTAGATGCTTAAATGTAACTTGAAAACTGACTTTAATGGCAAACTTTTCCTGCCTTCATTTCCTGGCGATTTCAGTTGTCAGTGTCCCTTTTTCATTTGCCTATGAAGTCTTCAAACTAGTTTTGTTCTTCTAGTTAAACACCAATATAAACCCAGCACAATAAAATAACTAAAGAATATCCCAGTGAGAATTAGGTGAAAGGTGTAAAAATCTTTGGTAGATATAAAGAAAGATGTGTTTGAACCAAGCAAATTAGTTTTTTATAAATGGTCTGAGGCTCGAGATTCCAGTATTAAAAGGAAAATCTGCAATTTTGCACCCTTAATTTGACCATCACCAGCAACTGGTATCGTCCTTCTAGAAATGAGGCACAGAGACATGAACTTCTAGAGAAAACTTTTCCTACTTGTTGAGCTTACAAATGATAGATTAATTCGTTGTGAACCCTAATAAATAATAGAACAATATTTTCTCGATAATTCTAGACTTTTCAACTGAACTTGTGGTTAACCTTACATAAGTTGCAAAATATCTCACCTACCGCAAGCGCCAGCATTTATGACAAAGTCATATTTAATTTGAAGTTCTGACTCTGCCACCAGTGTTTCATATGTTGTAATGGTACTTGAATATATTTTTCTCGAAATACTTGTCATAAATGTAACTATAAATAATATGAGGTTGAGAATTTTTTTTATATTTAATTTTATTAATTCTTTTAATTAAAATTGGATCAGAAATTGATTTCCTTATATATTTTTAAGGAAATGACAAAATTTGTAGATATTTTTAAGTAGAAGAATGGAAAATAGCTACGGCTATTCAAAGTTTCAAACTACTTATTCATACAAATATTAACACAAAAATGTGAACTAAATGTTGCAATTTAATGCTTGACAAGGAATCTTCATTTTGTTAAAAGACAAACTTAGATGATCCTTTTCCTCCCTACAAATGATTTTTTTGGTTAATATACTATATTGTTTTTTTTAATCAAGAATTAGTGTTCACAAATTTCACAATGAATATTCCCTTTTTTTTTTTTTTAGAAAAAATAAAGGTAGCCTAGTCATTTTATGCTATCTTTTGTATAGCAATAGCAACCCAATAGTGATAAAGTTATAATTAATTTACTCAAGCATCAAATTATTTTTTCCATATGAACCCAAAGGTTTCGCATATCATCGTCATGGATGCCATTCTAACTTTATATTCAAACAATTTCAAGGAATATTGTAACTTTGGTGAATATATATATTTAAATGTATGTAGCACATTTTTCATATGAAAGTATAGAATACAATTAAATTATATAGTAGAAATAGAATACGCCAACTAGTTTTAGCTGTTATTTAAAATTATTTTATTTTTTTGATCTATCACTATTTACAAATTATAGAGTACTGTATTCGTTCTATTTTAACTATCGTTTAAAATTTTTGTACGACGACTAAGAATGTCATTTAATATGCATAATTATTGGTAAAAATGATTAAATTACATTCTTTGAAAAAGACAAATAGTTATAAATATGTAATCAATTCATAATAGAGAAAAGTTGGGTAAATTTGAAGTTTCATTGGTAGAAAAGATATATCTAAAAACCAAAATATAAATAAAGTTAAAGAAAAAAATTTATTTTTTTAATTTAGAATGCCTGAAATAAATTTTATTTTTTTGATAGATAGAACGGAATAGAAGAAATAATTTGTTTTTTTAAAAATTTATTCATATTATATTGCACTACTTGAAAATTATTTATTCTGCGATAAAAATTCGGGGAAATCGCTCTGTTTTAGTCATTAAAGACTATAAAAAATAGTGAATTAATAAATTAATGCAAATTTAGTCGATGAGCTCAACTCATTGCTTTAAATTTGTACAAGTAACCAAAATTATTATATTATTATACATATTATTTTATTCAATAATTTTCTTAAAACTTTTCTATTAGAGAAAAATAATCAGAACTTTTATTAATATAATTATCCATAATTATCGTGATAACATGCATCAGACAAGGTTATTATTATTATTATTATTATTATTATTATTATTATTATTATTATATCAAAGCAACAGACAAGGTATTAGATGTAGAGAGTCTCTGTATTTAAATACCACGTATATAATTCGCAAAACAGATACAGATGCAATTAATCAAACCATGCTCCTACTCTTCAATTCCATTGGCCTATTTATAAACCTGACTTTCTTGGATAAGTTTAAGAATATCAGATTCGAGGTGACCCCACTTCTCCATTAATAATTGCATACTTATAAACAAATTGCAAAAAAGTTGGATCTTTTGTTCTTTAAATCTGATCCTAGGCAAGACAAGAAGCCGACCCATTAATGTTTCTGAAATTTGAGGAACTGGGTTGTTCTTGCTTTTTCATTTTGTTTAACTACAATTTCAGTAGAGATTCACACAAGAAGAGTTTTGCGAGCTTGGTTGTGCTTTTTATTTTAGATTTGACGAGTTCAATTAATCAATTATCTGCAAGCTATTGGTTAAAGATTTTCTCTACAAAATCAAAAGTCATCCCCTCTTTCGTTGAAGGAGACCCAATCCTAAACAGAGGCCTCAGTTTGGATAGTATTGGATTTGGTGGCCCTAAAGACTCGATTTTTGTGGTGAGTTTTTTTTGGTATTTCGATCTTAGATTATGTTGATTTTTTCTTGAACAAAATTAACCTCTTCCATTGCTGTTGATTATTACACAATACACACACACACACAAACAGGGACACGGAGAAAGAGAAGAGAGAAAGAGTTGTCTGTATATATGACACGTATTATTTGTCTTTTACTGTGACAATTTTGTTGGAATCCGTAAGGTTGTTTTAATGTTTTCCTTCTTCTGTATTTACTTTGATATCACAGAGATTTATTTAGTCATCAGAGAATCTCTAAAAATGGTGTTCAGCTTGATTTCTCTGCTATAGCTGGTATAATTCTTTGTGATTGATTATCCATATGTTCTTATTCTATAAATTTCTATTAGTTTCGTTTCTTTAATGAGATTTCTGGGTATGATTTGTTGGAGTTTGATTCATAGGTGTAAATCAGTTTTGTTTGGATTGGACAGGGAGGTTTGGCACAGTGTTGGTTTTTAATATTTTCTGTTTTTATTTTAATATTTTTTACCATTGAGAGAGACTTTCATTTAGTGGGCTTCAACGATTGGAATTTTGTACTTTTCTTCTGATCGTTTTCTCATCTTCTTATCACTTTATCTTCTTGTTTCTTTCTACTATTATTGTTTGCTGCCCTCTTTTCTCTCTCCTTCTTCTGAACATGTTTGCTGTTTTATTTATCAGATTTTAGTCCATGGTTTCTGGTGTTCTGTTCAAGCCCATCTTCTTAATTTTTCTTTAATAGTTTATCTTGGCTTCTTCACTCTTCTGCCTTGTTAGGTGCTATGTCTTGTCTCTCTTTGTGATGGGTTTCTCTCAAAATTTCAATTGGATTTTATGTGACGAACATTTCTTTTGAAGTTTCCCTTTTGCCTGCTTCCATTTAGATTGCTTGATTCTTTCATTTAGAGTGATTGGACCAAGTTTTCTCTCTTTTTCAATAAAATTTTCTTGTTTTCCTCATCGGTTAAACTATTCTTCATTTTTCCTCTATCTGCCTATTGTCTGTCCGTCTATGTGATAAGCAGGTCTGTGGCTTCCTGTCATTGTGCTTTTCTATGATGAACTTTTAGAGTCTTAGATTGCTTGAATTGTTATTAATTCACTCTGTTGATATGGCTTGCAGGTTATATAATCTCTAACAAGTTTACCGGTTTGGATTTTGTTGAGGTAGCATGCAAATCAAACTTGAATGATTTAATCAAGGGGTCGGGTTAGCACCAGTTGAGCCATGGAGAATTCCAATGTGACATCTAATGGAAATGGGCTATTCACCAATGGCCGTAAAATGCGCATTTCTTCTCAACCTGTTATTAAAGTGTCATTACCTTGGCTTGATTTAAGGGTTTTTTATGTTCGTGTTAGCAAATGTGAGATTGATGACTCAGCACCAGAGTACCTTACAGTAAACCACATTCCATTACATCCTGATACACTTCTCGAAGTAAACGGTATTAGAACTTCTGTCAACTCAGATGGGCCATCGACCCTTCTTAGGAGGGACAGGTTGGATAAAAAATCTGAAGAAGCAACATTTGTTAGCACTGATACTATAAGGATTAGTGGGAGTGTGAGGTTTGAGGTTTTTGATAAGGATATTCTCGTCTTATCTGGGGTTCTTGAACTGTGCAATAGGAATGGTTTTGTGGGTGAATCAAGAAACCATTATCAGAAATGGAGCATGAACTGTGAATCGGATATAACTTTAGGTACTGGTTTCCTCAAGGCGACACAATACATGGGTCCAGAGTCAGCTTCTCCTGCAGTTGAGGTCTATGTTGCTGGATCATTCTCAGGCAATCCAATTATCTTAACTAAGACTTTGCAGCTAAGTTCTCGTAAAAAGCAAACAAGGAAAGGAATGTTGGATTCTATACCAGAATATGAAACAGCAGAAAGCACAGACTATGTCACATCCAGGACTCCCTTACAGGTATAACTTATTTTGATATGGAATTGCTGGCAAACATAAGGTGTTTGGGATGTTTTATTCTTCTATTTCTACATTGGTAGTTTGATATGATGACCGTTTTCTAATCCAAATTCCGCATTGCAACCTAAAATACTTCTGCATTCTAGTTAGGCTCAGAAACAGATTTATTTTCTCTGGCTCATGATGTTGAAGATCTGGGACATGTTTTACAATCCTATCCTATTTCTTTGATGTCATATAGTTTGCATAATCTGTTGCATTTTGACATAGCTTCATGATCAATAACTTTCTTTTTCTTCTTATTATACTGCATGAGTGCGTGCAAGTTTATCTTTATCTGCGCACTTGAAAGCCGACTCCCTTGATACTTCTGCAATGAATTTCTTTTAAGGATTGGTTGAATCTTATTTTCAGATTATTCTCTGTAAAGACATGACATTTTTAAAACTTGTGGCATAGCTATGTAATATTAGTGTAAAGCAGCTTGTCTTTGTACTAAAAAGATCTGTTCAGTCTGTAATTTGAAGTTATGATACAAAATTTTCACCACCATTCTGCTCTAATTTCAACTTTATAATGCAGTTCTCAGAGTATTCAAATCACAAGCAAGAAAATGATGACTACAGGCACTTGTACGCGGGAAGAGAATATTTAGAAGGTGAAGATGGGGAACTCTCCTGGTTCAATGCTGGTGTTAGAGTAGGTGTTGGTATCGGCCTAAGCGTTTGTCTTGGAGTTGGGATAGGTGTGGGGTTGATGGTTCAGGCCTACCAAGGCACCACACGCAACTTTAGAAGGCGGCTATTCTGATGAAAGATTTTCTTGATCCTCATAGCATTATGCCTTGTGCTCTCCCAGAAACAACCTTAATGCAGCTAACAAATTTTGATTGTGAACAAGGCCATCATCACATAATTGCATCGAGGTGGACAAAATGTTGCTATTGCTGGTTAATCCCTTAATCTGCAATTAAAGTTCACTTCACTCGTATGCACTGCATATGACTGCCAATTACACAGCATTTCCTACTCTTGAACTGCCCTCCTATATATATAGTGAAACCAGAACCTGCACCGTTGCCTTTTGTCGGTCGAAAGTCCATTGATTTTGCTTTCTTATTATAGAGAATGTTAAATATTATTGCAGCGTGATTTTGTGAATGGGAATGAAAGTTAAATCCTCCTGAACAAGAATAAACTTCGGAGCTGAATTGTTCGAGTTTCTAATGTCATGCTGTGTAGTTTTCGCAGCTCAATAATCCTAGAAACCAGGAGCTGTAGCAGACAATGTCCAATTGTCCTACAATAATTTGCAAATGGTTAAACCATGTGGTTTAAAATGGTTAGATTAGATTATTATTAGTAGTTAGTACATAGTCTTATAAATTCCTCTTTCATCTTGATATGAGATTTATAAGTCAGCACGGCATGTTAGTACCTCAAGCATATATTTCTCCAAGCTGGAGTTCTTTTTCTTTACATTTGGCCTACATCTTTTTCTGTATTTTGCCAATGTGGAATTTGCGTAGGGATATTATAGAAAGAGCTTCCATCCCTGTCATTCCAGTTGTCCTTTCTACTCTCCACCACCAGCTTGCAAGACGGAGAACAAGAGACTAGTAATCGCTTTTCCTTTCTCTCTCCAGCCACCATTATTGGACTTCTAGCGTAAACGATTGTTGGACTACAAGCACGCTAGCGGCATGTGCAGTTTCCAACGCACATTTTGATTAGAAAACATTTATTGAAAGAGATGGATTGCCCCTAGATATGAAATAGAACCACACAATTGACTTTGAGGTGATTCTGACAAATTAAATTCTACATTCTTCATCGTTATACTCGACAAACCATACAATGCATGCACCTTCGCTTCAGCTATGAAACGATTTTGTTCCAGACAAAATGAAAGCGTGCTCTTCTAATATAAGAATCATGATAAGGAGGTAAGAGATGCTCTTCTGAGAGGAAATTTGGAACCAACTATATACACTGGCCACCATGGCTTGAAAAACCCAAGTTAGTGCCCCAACAACAAAGGGAAAAGAACCACAAAAAGAGCACTTAGTTTAGTTCTTAATGCAGTATCGGGGTTTATATACAAAGAAGAATATGCAACGTTACAAGCATTAGATTAATTTACAGAAGTATTTGATAATAAATCCAGAACCTCCATTTTGGCAGCAGAGAGCGGCCAAAAGTTAATCTATCATTGGGGATTTCATTGCACGGCGGAACCAGGTGTTGAATGCGCTGACCAAATGAGGACAATCTTCAACATTTCGAGTTGAGAAACTAAGACACTGCTGCAACAACTCTTGTGCGTCTGGCATGGGCAGCGTAGAGATGATGCGCAGGAATGTTTCTTCCAGATCAACATACAAAGATTTATGACCAGGTGACATTGGCGATACATTGTCCTTGCAAACAATTAGAACAGGAAGCCAGTCCTTTACAAGCTTCATCCTTACCTGCAAACAATTGCTCAAAATTCATTATCTGCCACAATCACTAAGATTGTTATAAGAAAAACCCATTCATCAAAGTGCCAAAATGTGTCAAGTGTAAGCCCCATTAACTAAGTTTTCCACCAGGGATAATATCAGTGTGATTTAAATTATCATTCAAATTTTTAGAGTTTGGCATCAACCATTTCAATGAAGCCATATTTACCATTGATATGAAAAATTCTCCATTTGTCTTTAATATTTATTGACAACAAACTTTAAACTCCATAGAATGAATATTAGATTATACCAAAGTAATGGCTCTAAACCATCTCACATCAAGAGCTGAAATATTATTGTCCTTTGCCCGCTCCTCCAGAGCAAAGTGAAAAAGAAACCAACCATTTGAAGAAGTAAAAGAACCTTTTTTTTTCCTTAATGCTTTACTCTTGAAGAGTAAAAATGGATTGATCCTGAAGCCTGCATTGCTCCCATCCCCTTCTGAGAACCAATAGGCTCTAACATTTATCATTTAAACAGAGTTCAGATTTAGGAGGACCATGTTCTATACTAGAAAAACTAAAACTATCCACTAGTCAAGATATGTGGTTTCCTTATCTTAAGGATTTAATGCGGAAACAACCATGATGGACCACAGTTATTCTTACTAGATGATTGGCCATTGATTATGTAAGAAACCCTAGGAGAGCGGATAACATCAAAATACAGGAAATAAAGATGGAAAAGGAGGGGGATACGGGGAAGGGAGTTACTATATATATGTTAACAGAAGCTAAACATTAAACAATCAAAGCAAGCATACCCTCTAACAACTATAAATGAACATCCCTTCAGAATACTATCAGTTCTAGAAAATTTGGATCAACAGGCGCTAAATGAAAATAATAACAATGATAATATCAGTCATAACCGATTATCATGAAATTAATTGTCGAAGGAACATGCAAATATATGGCGAACTACAATGCAAAGCAAAAACAATACCTGTCTAGCAGCCAAAATGCTCCCAGCAGCAACCGCATTGGCAAGCTTAGCTGTGCAACGAAGCACAACAGCAGGAAGACCAGGAACAATATTCCTCCACGCATCATCCCGAAAAGCGCGCTTCAAATTAGCAGTGAAAGACGCCTGCTCACTCCACTCCTTTACCGCACTATCTGCCACCCGCAGCTCAATCATCCTCTCCACCAGCCATAATAAATGCTTTCCATTGGTCAGGGCCGTGTGAAGATGTAGCCTCTGTATTGCCTCCGTCTCGTTATGATCCCCTCTAAAATCAGGACTCGAGTACGCTTCCAGCGACTCCTTCACAATCTTCAAACTCTCATCAAAAGCCCTCTCCAAAACCCTCCTGGCCGACTCTCTCGACGAAAACTCTTTCAACAGCTTCGCCACGAACGCCTTTACAAACGCCATGTTCGGATGGTTATGAATCGCCGAAAAAATCAGACCGTGGAGCATTTCCTCACACGAATCATCCTTCCCCAGCGAAACCCTAGCTAAAAGCTCTTCAGATTCCTCCTGACGCAACAAAGGAATTAGGCTGAGCACGCGCTTCTCCTCGTCTTCAGTCCACGGGACCGCTTCCAGGAATCTAACGCAATTCTTTACGCAATCCTCAAATAACAATTCCAATGCCACAGGTAAAATATCAAGAGCCGTGGATGCAGAGTTTATTACGGTGCTGAAATCGTCGGTGTAAAGGAGTTCGAGCACGGTTAAGTGGGTATCAATGGATCCCATAATGGGTGGGACACCTAATTTGAGAGAGAGCAAATTCTTGCTATTGGAATTGGCATTGCCGGATTCGATGGCCGAATTGTGTTGCCAACGGTCGGATAAGAGGGCGGAGAAGTATTTCGCACGGCGGAGGACTTGGGAATGGAGATAGATCTGGACGTCTGATTGGCCATCTACGGAGGAAACTAAATCATCGGCGTCGGTGAAGGGAGCAGTAGGGTCCACGAAAAGGCGGAGAATGACATCAGCTGTCTTCGGATCGTTGAAGGAGGTGTAGGCTGCATTTGTACTTGCACCGGACGATGAGGATGAGGATGAGGCTGATGGAAAAAGAGAATGAGATGATGTGCGGCGGAGCTTCTGAGAGGCTTCTGTGAGGGTCTTGTCTGAGAAGGAATCGATGAGTGCGACGGCGGACGAGAGGCGGGGATTTATCCCGCGCTGCCGTTTCTTAGAGTGTGATGGCATCATCTGTTAAGAGGATTTTAGGAAAATGGAAGATTTTTGTAGGAGAGAAAGCATGGAGATCAAAAGCAGTTTTTTTTTTGGTACAAATCAAAAGCAGTTTTTACTGTTACTCCCCGTAGAGAGGTGGCAGCGAGTGCTTGAGCGAGTAAGTACTATGATGGGTGAGTGCTAAGCTGAGAACGTGCTTACTGTCAGATTCATGGACTTGGCTAATGAATTTTGATAAAAAAAATGTTAAATAAATTTTTTTTTCGATAAAGCAAGAGTATATGGGAAGGGCATTAGGGCATCCATCAATCTTCTCACTTAAACTTTCTATTATATTATAAAAAATATTTTTTATTATAATTTATCTTAAAAATTATATATACTTCAATAATATTATTTATTTTATTTTATTAATAATTTTTTATTAATAAAATTATCTAAACAATAAAAAAAATAAGTAAAAAAAAGAAATAGAAAAAAAAGAAAATAATAAAATAATAATAAAATATTACTTAGAAGTTCATTGTTATATGAATAATGAAAATATAAATTTTAAAAAATAAAATAATTGTAAAGAAAAATATAAAGACTATTTGGTAATATAAAACTTCATAAATCTTTCTCTTTATCTATCTTATTCCCTAAAATTTATATTTCCACTTATCAGATTTAAAAGTTACAACAAACTCCTAAACAATATTTCTTTTTCTTTCTTTTTTATCTCTTTTTTTTTACTTTTTTAGATAATTTTATTAATAAAAAATTAAAATAAAAAATGAGATAACAAATATTATTAGAATGATTATAATTTTTAAGATAAATTAAAATAAAGAATGAACTTTCTATAATATAATAGGAAGTGCAATGAAATGACATTACAATATTACATATGACAGAAAAAAAAGAACTAAAATTAATCAGACATTCTCATATGAGCAAAGCATAACTGCATGCGCGAGAACAATTCAATAGAAAGGTGATAACATGGTAATAATAATGAGAATGGCACGTCTGAACATTCCTCTGCAATGATGTAGATAAGGTTCTAAGTATTAAAAAACGCAATATGTCAGGAGATTGATGCAGTGGGGAAGTAGGCCTGCCGAGTAGTGCCGGTGATGTGTGGTGCATCTGTGGATATTTATCTTTACTAATTATTTATTTTAATAAAATATCGAGTAATTATGGGCGCAATTAATATATTATTAATTATTAATAGTTAAAATTAAAAATTTGATAAATTAATAATTTTAAAGCAATTAGTATAAACTATATATCCTCCAAAATAACATGACATGTAATTAATATTAATAGTTTTAAATCATAATTTAAAAATAAAATTATTGTTTGCTTTCTTTAAAAAAAAAAATTCACCAAACATCTATATTTATTATTTTATTTTTACTCAAATTTTTTTCAAATTTACCAAAATCTTTTCTAAACTATTTCACTTATAGTTCTTCTCCGATCACAGTTGGTATTCATTTGAATTCAGGCCAAGTAGAAAGCTTCGATACGCCAACAACTCCAACTACAAGAACAACACCATGATCCGCAAGGAAGTCTTCCTCACCCCTGCTGTCCTTAAGGAGTGCCGCTGCATCATTGCTGAGAGAGAAATTATGAAAGAAGATGATGCCAATTGACCGGAACCAGATAGGATTGGCCGACAAGAGCTCGAGATTGTGATGTGAAACGAGCATATGTCGTTGGGTCCTTATTGATGTCCAGAGCAGCTGATCTAGCTGTTGCTTCAAAGGCATATATATGCCACTGCATTTGGACTCTTCGGAATGGCGAGTGTATTGATGTCCAGAGCAGCTGATCTAGCTGTTGCTTCAAAGGCATATGCCACTGCACTTGGACTCTTCGGAATGGCGAATGCATTGATGTCCATGGCATTCATGGTTGCAATGAGTCTTGCAGTCAACAAACAAACTTGGCTCTCCTATTTGCTTCTTTTCATGAGTATCATCTTTATTGTTCTTATGTGTCTGGTATGGCTACCTGATGCTTTCTCACGGTACTTGAGGAGAAGCATTCTTCTTCTTCTTCTTCTTCTTGCTAAATTTAACTAAGGCAGTTTAAGGTTTACTAACGTATTTCTAAATAAATTATAAGATATATTAAAGATATTTTTAAAATATATTGGTGGTATTTTTAAAATATTTCTAAAAAATTTTAAAATATAGTCAACTCAAACCAAAACTAAAATATATTCAAAATATTTTAAAAAATATCAAATTAAGACATACATAAAATATATTGGAAATATACTAAATATATACTTTTTAATATATTTTGGATGATTTTTTGAGTTTAGATATTTTTATAATATTTTTTTGAATATTTTTTTTAGATTTAAAAAAAATTGAATGAAAATAATATCATAATATTTTAAAATTTTTTAATATTTTAGAATTTTTTTTTTAACTGTCGTGAACTTAAAACATCAAATTTCACAAATTCAAATGTAAATTGGGCTTAGTTTCGTTGATGGGCTCCTCTCTCTGAAAAAAAGCCCGCCACTATTTTTTTGTTGTTGTTTACACATACCTTTCTCATGGCAAATTATAGGGAAGTTTCACCATTTACTAGCTTTTGAATTCTTTTTTCACACACCATTTTATATTTTTTCTTTCTTACTGAAATTCTTTTCTTTTTTTCTTTGCTGCCGTTTTTTTCTTTCCTTCTTCTGTATTCCCAACTGATAATCAAGAAAACTATTCTCTATAAACCGCAAAACCCATATAAGTGAGGGTTTACAATTACTCTTGAACCAAACAATTAATTCAAATCTTTCTAAACTGTCGGCGATGAAGACGATATGGAAACGGTCAAAATATGGGATTTTTCGCCAAAAATAGAAAATATGCTTTGAATCTCCAACTTCGATGAAACGAATAATTATTTTTCTTCTTTGTCTACTTTCCAGCGGCAAAAGGAGGAGGAGAGGGAGATGTGCTCACCGTAAAGATCAGGTTGAGAGATGGGGTTGTTGTTGCTAGCGCTGGCTTCAAATGATCAATTTAATTCACCAATTGCTTTAATTAGTTGATTTCTTTTTTATTTTATTTTTTTTAAATCAGTAGGATATTTTCAAAGTATATCAAAATATTTTTAAAATATATCGAAAGTATTTTCATATAATTTCTAAAAATATACTGAAATATCTCCAATATAAGCTCAAAGTATTTCTAGAAAATTCCTTGAAACTTCCTTGAAAGATTTTTAAATTAAAGGTATCTCCAAAATATATTCAATGTATACTCAAGATATACCAGACTTTATAACATTTGTTCACAAATGTTCATAACTGTTTTAAATCCAAGGTATATATATAAAGTATCCCCAATGTATACCCAAGATATTACAGGAGTATTCCTAAAGAATTCTAAAGTATCTCTAATGTGTACTCAAAATATTCTGAAATATTTACCGAACTGTTTGTTTGAGATTTTTTTGATACTTTGAATTTTGATTGAATTATATTTTTTTTTTCTTTAATGATTTAATTATTCTTATTAGTGTTCTTTTTGTTGTTTTTTTTTGTGAAAATTGAACCAAGATGTCATCAAGGTATACTAAATGTATACTCAAGGTATACTGTCAGGCATATTTTGGGATGATTTTGATATTTAGATACTGTTGTAATTTTAAAAAGTTATTTTCGGTAAAATTTAAAAAAAAAATTTGAGAGCCAGTAAAAATGCAAATAGGTACCCCTTTTTTGGTATTTTTGTAAAATTTCATAAATTATATTATGCATGTTAGGTGCTCTCAATGAGCTCACACATGTCAAATATATTATTTAATAACTATAATTTTTTTGAATTTAATAGTTGTTTTTTTTAAATCTTTGTTTTTAGCAGTTTTTTTTTTTTGCTTATTTTATTTGTTGATCTTAGTCAGCTCATCCTTTCTTTTTTTTTTGACAAAAATTTCTTACTTATTTTGTTTATATTATTCGGTTTGTTTTTTTGTTTTTTGAAATTCTTTATTCTATTGCAAACGGATGAGCATATTTCATTTGAGAATGCGATATGTGAGAGTTTGATTTATGATAATTCATGTAATAATCAAATATAGATTAAAAGATTAAAAAAATCATAAAAATATCTACAATTATAAAATAATGTATCTACAATAATTAAATAATGAATATGAACTCGTTAAGCAAATAATCAAATATAGATGAAAATGTGAAAAAAAATTATGAAAATAAATAATAAATCTACAGTTATAAAATAATGAATGTGAAACTAATAAGCAAATAATTAAACACACAAGAAAATATGAAAGAAATTTATAAAACAACTAATGAATATACAGTTATAAAATAATATTTCTACAGTATTAAATAATAAATCTGAACTTATAAAACAAATAATCAAATATACAAAAAAAGATGAAACTGATTTATGAAAACAAATGAATCTACAGTCATAAAATAATATATTTATAGTTATTAAATAATAAATTTACAGTTATTAAAATAATGTATCTACAGTTATTAAATAATATATATATAAGAAAATTAGTGATTTTTAACTTCGCTTGTATAAATGGATGGAGCACTTAGCATTATACAGTTAGATGTACAGTATAACAACTCCTTCTCATGCAGCCATTTCCAACAAAGTTCAAAGCAAACACACAGGAGGTGGTGAAGTAGAAAGATCAAGACAAAGATGATAGTTGTCAGGTTCAAGATCAATAGTTACCGAGTTCATATTATTTTGTAGCGTAGTTTAATGCTCCATTTAACTATACTTTTAGTGTTACACAGCAAGCAGATGAATTTTACTAACAGTACTCCAACTATATAAATTGTAACAATTCAATTTTTTAAAAATTATTTTAGTTATAAAATAAAAGTCGAGGCGATTTTATGTTACAAATAATCTTTGAGATACTGAATTGTTATAATTTAAATGATTGAAATACCGTCAGTAAAATCCATCCCACAGCAAGGCAGTGAGCATGTGCATGACTGGTAATTTTGGTTTTTTTCTTGGTTTTAGCCGATCAAAAGCATGTTTAAATTCAAAATCTCTTGTTAAAAAAGACAGAATCCTACCATTTTATGTCACTAATTAGAATAATATCATTTTTTTTCTTTATGAAATTATGTAATTGTGGCTTGTAATTAAAACTTTAAATATTCTAAGGGGGTGTTTGGTTCAAAAAAAAAAAAAAAAAGAGATAATGGAAATGAGAGATTTTCATTGTTAATGTTTGGTTAAGGAAAAAATTAATAAGAACGAGAATAAGATTTCGCCATCAATGGAAATCACTTATTTTTCTCTCCCCCTAGTGAATGAATTACATTCATATGAAAATCAAGTCTAATTAACTAAATATAAATTATAATTTTTTTAATTTTTCAATATACTCTTAATTAATGTTAGAAAATATTATAAAATATATATAATTTTAATAATATTATATTTAATAATGATAAAATTAAAAGTCTAGTCATTGTAAATAAATAGAATTTTTATATAAATATTTAAGTTCAAATAATTCGAAAATCTCTTCTATATTATTTTATAAAAATTATATTATCTTATTTATTGTTGATCAATAAATTTCATTTCAAAATAAATGTATTTATATAAATATAATAACTTAACTAAATATTTACAAGTTGAATTTCATTTTCATTTATATTTTTTAATAAAAATAAATAAAATAATATATCAAAATCAATCATTTCCATTCTCATTCTCTTTCATTGCAATTCTCATTTTCATTAACAGGTAATATAATTGCAGATTTTATGAGAATAGATTAGTGTTGTTGTCCCCGCTAATACAAGCGACTATATCATATGCCATAAACATTCAAACTTAATAAAAAATAATTGTACAAATGGAAAATGCCAGATGCATCAAGTTAAGTAAAATAGAGGGACCATCATCGTTTCTTAAATGACAAGATGGTGATTCTGTGGATGGATAGGCTGGAGCTCAACTTGATTAAATTGGTCAATGCTCAAATTCGACTCGAACTCGATCTAGTTCTTTTTTAATTGTTCGAAACTCGATTCGAATAATATTCGAGTTATTCGAGCTTGACTCGACTAAGTTCGAATAATCTTAAAATTAATAAATAGTTTCACTTGATTCTACTAGAAATCAACTCGATTAAACTTGAATAAATTTAACTTAATTGCCAGTAAGTTATCCATTAAAAAAATTTAACAAAGAAAATAATATCTATGATAAAAATACAACAACAAGAATAATATCTATAAATAAACAATATTTTAGTATTTTTTATCTTCCATAGCCTCCAATAATTTTATAACACCAATATCAGCATCATCATCCTCCCACCTGGGAAAAAAAAAAGCTATTAAATGGCTTTTGTATTTTGCAAATTCGATCACATAATTTGCAACCTATTAACTTAATTAAGAGATGATGGACCTTGAAATCCAATTTCCATGGGGTTAAATAATTTATATTTATTCATATTATAGGGAATTCATCAGAAGTTTCCTGCATGAGTGAGACAAATATAGAGCAAATAGTCTAGTGAAAGATAACAATGTTTAATGCTTGCAAATTATTATGCTTAAAATAACAAGCTGTTCATGCGAAAGTTCAATATCTGTTATGGTGACTAATATTAGTATATTCTAAAGCTAATACAAGCGACTATATCATATGCCATAAACATTCAAACTTAATAAAAAATAATTGCACAAATGGGAAATGCTAGATGCATCAAGTTAAGTAAAATAGAGGGACCATCATCGTTTCTTAAATGACAAGAGGGTGACTCTGTGGATGGATATTTTTGCAATAATAATGTCTATCTTAAATGTTTAGTCTGCTAGAAATTGGTGAGCAACCTTGATTCACCCTAATACTGTATTAGATACTCTGAAAATTCAATATTGCAAATTACACATCCTTAAAAGTTAGCCGGCAACTATATTTTTACAATAATAATGTCCATCTCAAATGTTTAATCTGCTAGAAACTGGTGAGCAACCTTGATTCACCCTAATGTTGCATTAGATACTCTATGTTCAATATTGCAAATTACACATTTTTGAAAGTTAGCTGGCCTCTAATATTTGAAAGCTCAAAATAAAGGTCAGCAACAATCTGACTATATTCAGCTATCTTCTTTCTTTTTATGGTATATATAATTAGTCAGAAAAAAGAAAAGAGATGGGTGAAGTGTTTGCAGATAGTAAAGTCATACCAGATAGGGCAAAAATATCTAATGAGGTTATTATACAGTACCCAGTTTCACCTCCCCTCATGCAGAAGCTCAATTCAACCTTCCTAGAGAGACTAATGCTTATCAATTGACAACAATGAAAATAAGAATAAAAGACATAATTTCAAGAGCAAAGCAAATCATAATATGAACATTTTTTTAATAGAAAAATAAACAACTTTCATTAATGAAACTCAACTATTAAAACATCAAGAAGATAAGGTTAACTTTTTAGTAATGAATATATTCTTTCTTGACAACCACAGAGTAGCAAAATTAATTAAATCTTCTAATTTATCATCGTGACCAAGTTGAGGTACTTACATAATTTAGACATCAATTGGAAGGATAATCTCTAACGGTTTCTTCTCCTGAAAAAAATATTCAATAAATGATTTCAATATATACTATATTATCAAACAATAAATTATGTGAATATAAATTAAGCAAAACTGTAAAAGAGTTTACTTTATTCTTCTTCCTGATTCCATGAAGACTACGATACCAATCCCCTCCACAAAGAAAATTTGACAGTAAAGTGATTAGAAATTTGTGAGCCCATGGAATTTTATGAAATCCCGATTCATGTTAACACTAACAAAACATTCAATCGCAACTTTAGTTGAGCCTGGAGCTCTAAATTCAAAGTAAAACATATGAAGCTCAGTTTACGAAAGCCAAATGCACTTTAGACATATACTTTTATTGGAAAGGTAAATTCTACAATACATTAATTCTCAAATAAGAAAGGCCCAAAATTACTTGTATGACCACAGAAGAAACCCAGGAAGGTAGTATCTTGAGGGAAAACACCATTAGTTGTATCAATCATATGAAAACATAATCAAATAATTGAGAACGGTATGAGATTTATTAAACTAAAAAATACTAGTCTCTCAACTCGAGCAAAGAGAAAGAGGAAAGAGGATATCCACTTTTACGTCACGACTTGAGCGGTGGCCGGCGTCAATTGCTATCACCGGAGATGAGGAGGACCACTAGGGTAGAGAAAAAGGGGTGGGTGGCTATGGAGACGGGGGAGAGTTAGGATTAGGAACTTCAAAACTTATCTAGGGCTTTTTAACGGCTATTTAAATAGGAGAGGGTATAAATATAATTTAATAAATAATAAAATGGAAAAGATCGATTAAGTTCACAAACAGTTTAAGTCGGATCTTATAATATTTAAATTAGGCTTGATACGCTACTCGAACTTGATTTAATTAACTTCAATTAATATTCGAATATTTTACGAATCGAAATCGAGTAACTCACATATAGTTTAACTCTTTTACACCTAGAACCAATCCAATCAAGAAATTATCTCCTCCCATAAACCAAAACTAACACATCATTCTCCAGGTGGATCAATCAGATTCTGAATGTGCAATTTGCAGTGATCATCCGGTCCAGCCAAACATAATTTTCAGAGGAAATTATAATTGAATAAAATGAAAAAAAGCCAAATTTTTAGTTCAGTTTGGTTTTATGACAATAAGAAGGGTTGATTTTATCTATATGTATTGAATTTTGTTCTTATTGTAATAAAATTAAAAAAAATATTTCATTGAATTTTGTTCTTATTGTAATAAAATTAAAAAAAATATTTCATCTTAAAAAAATTACTAAAATATATTTTCATTTATCTAAAGTTATGTACCATCTGTTTCTAATAATATGTCATTTGTCATATCATATTTTCACTAATATATCAGCTATCACATTAGATTTTCAGTGATATATCAGCTTTTCGTTTATTCATACTGAAAAATTGATCTGAAAATAACTTTAATAAAATAAAAATAAAATTCAGTAATTTTTAGAAAATAATTTTTTTAAAATTTTGCTATAATAAAAATAAAATTCACTAAACATAAATGAATATAAGCCTAATATAAAGTTTTCCGTTAATCAGTGATTCAAAATTTTACTTTTAAGAGGAATTTTCGCACAGTATCGCCTTTTAACTTTTGTTTACATATTTATCTCTATTTTTTCATTCCAATAGAAAATAATTTATTTTTTATCAATTTTTTGAAATTTTATTTTTAGAGAACAAGAGAAAATGGGTGTCGATCTAAATATCACCCCTAATTAGGAGTGTCAAAATAAGTCATGACACATGAACTCGACATGCAAAACACTTAAAATTAGCAAATTAGTGTTGAAGTTATACGGATTCGTGTCATAAACGGATCGATCTTTTCATGATACGGCTCAAAATCACGTCGTGTCGTAGATTGACACTCAAACTCGTTATAATCTATTTAATTTTTTCGTATCGTGTCAATCCAATCCAACTTGTTTATAACACATGTAAATTTGTTGAAATATCAATATTAATAATGTTATTTTACAAAAAATAATATATAAATATCATTTTTGTGTAGTGTCAGTCATGTTATATCGTGTTAAATGATCCAAAAAAATATAATTGTATTGTGTTGTGTTAAATGACACAAAAATATAATCATATCGTGTTCGTGTTAGATTTTATAATATAAATACGACCCGAAAGTTAAATGTGTTATATGTGTCGTGTTCGTGTGATCCATTTAATATTCGTGTCAATCCGATTAGTAAATGATTATGTTCATGTTGACCTTAATCGTGTAACCTGAGTAGGTCAACATGATACAAATACGACCCGTCAACCCGTTTTGACACCCCTACCCTTAGTGTGGCTCTCATCAAGAACCGGGATAAGGTGGTTTATTTAAGGCGACTTTTGAGATTCTCCAGAATGATTGAATTGATGATAGTGACAAGTTTTTAGTTTTGAATACTATAAATGCTAAGATTACAACCACCATGATGAATCTTTTGTATGCTTTGTAACCTCGATATTATCCATAGTGATTGAATCTTTTGGATTTGGATAGAGTTTGAGGTTTTGAATCTTTTTGTAACTCTAGATGAATTTAAGGCAATTGCCTTTATATTCTCCACTTTTTTTTCCATGTTTGTTTGTTTGTTTGTTTTGGATTTTTTTTTTTTTCGAAACTTTGTTTTGGATCCATTGATAGACAAATAAAGATTAAGTTTTTGGTGTTCATTGGAAATTTATTATTTAATCTCTTTTTCTTTTTCTTCTTTGTTCCTTTTTTTTGTGAAAATTACTAAAATATCCCCAAAATATACCTAAGTATCCACAAGGTATACCAGAAATATTCTTACATAATTCTCAAATGTATACTGAAATATTCTCAAAGTATACTTGAGGTATTCTTAAAAAATTCTCAAGAAATTTTCAATATATACCCAAAGTATTTCCAAGATATACCTGAAGTATTTCCTTGAAATTTCCAAAGATATACCGAATTCCCAAAGATATACCGAAGTATCCCAAATATATACTCAATGTATGTTTAAGGTATACCGGACTATATAATATTTATTCATAGTTGTTTTAGGCTCAAAATACCCCTAAGATATAATAAAGGTATGCACAAAGCATATCGGACTTTATAAATTTTGTTCATAACTATTTTATGTCCAAAGTATTATCAAGATATACCCAAGATATGTCTAATATATAACAAACTTTATAGCCTTTATTTACATAACTATTTTATGCCAAATATATCTCCAAAATATACTGAAAATATAACCTATACTATGAATTATTGTATATTTTGCTAAGTATTTTAGGTCGAAAGTATCCCGAGATATATATAAAATATATAAGAAATACTAATGTAATTGTAAAAAATATTTTTTTTGGTAAAATTGAAAAAAATATTGACAATAAATCGTTTTCTCTTTTTTCTTTTTATTTATTTATGAAAATTTCCGGACTATTAACCCTTCGGGAATAAAATAGACGGAAACAAAATCAGTTTATTTCTATTGATCGGTTTTCTTTTCCGCGTAGCTCATAGGACGGTGCGCAAGAAGAGCCAAAACTTCCTCCCCTCTTATCACAGTCTATTAACCGCCAAAATGTTTAATCGGTCACAATGAGAATCTCAGTCATTCGCTTTCGGCGTGCATAACAGCTAAAACAGAGAAAAACAAAGGTGAAAAAAGAAAGAAAAAAAAAAAAGAAAGAGAACATTCTCTCCTTAATCAACCGCTCTCTCATCAATCACCCTTCAGATCTGCATCTGCTCCACATATATATTAAGAGAGAGAGAGGAGGAGGGAACAGAAGGAGAGGTTCAGTGTGGGGGCCATGGAAGAGAAGCTGATTGCCAGGTTGGAATCGGCGGTGGGGCGATTGGAGGCGCTATCGACATCGGGGTTCACGACGCGTGGTGTTGTGGATTTTGGCGGAGATGATGCGGCAGGAGCAGCATTGGATCCGGCGATTGTGGCGTTCGATGATCTGATGGCGCAGTACCTTGGTAGGGTTTCTAGTAATGCTGAGAAGATTGGAGGACAGGTTTTGGATGCTGCAAAAATTGTTCAAGAAGCTTTCAGCACTCTGAAGGAGCTTCTGATTAAGGCTAAGCAAACTCAGGTATTTGGTGTTGTGGTTTTTGTTGCTGAGTTTGCTTCTAATTTCTGTTCCATGTTGAGGGAAGAATCATTTATGAACTTTGGAGCATGTTAAACATTGAATTGTCATATATTTGGACCAATTACGTTATAAGCCTTTAAAACCTTAGGTGAAGCACTAGATTACGACGCTAATGAAGTGCATTTTCAGTTCGGAAAGTTTTGAAATAACAGTTACGTTTAGCTGGATTCTACATTTAGGACTCGGTTTTATCCGATTAGAATCATGTTATTAATGCGTAGAGAAATAAAGGAAAAAATTTAGAGAAATATATATATATATGTGTGTGTGTGTGTGTGCCTTATCTGATGCCTTTCGGTTTCCTTGTATGTAGTAGAACATTGAATGAAGTCAATATTTTGAGATGGGGAAATTGTTAAAAGGTTATTTCGATCTTGACCTTTTAGACTTTGTGACAGTTTAAAAGCTAAGACATGTGTAGCATGAATACTGGACACGGGTAAATATACGGATATTGGGAAACGGCATTTATAAAAAAATATAGGATACAGACATGTGGTAGAAACTTGTAAATATTAAAAATATAGGTTCAAATTTATAAATAATAAAATTTAAAAATAGTTGCAAATTATTATTTTTATATAAAATTAAACAAAAGTGACATTCAGTCAAATATATTGAGTAATAAGTGGTGTCACATTGACATTTTGGATTTTTTAAAGGAAAAAGTGCATTTTTAACTTAAATAAATGTATTTCTAATTTTTAGAAAATTACAAAATGCATCTAGGACATTTTGCGTCAGTGTCGGAAACGCGATACTCTATGCAATATGCAGTTGAAGTATATGTGCTTCATAGATTGGCAAAATCTTTATTTCAGCTGGCATTTTTGGAGGTATATTGACATATAGCCTTGCACTTTGCACACCAAAGTTCAATGCTGCAAATTGATGTTCTAATTACTGAATGAGAACAGTAAGATGTAGTAATAGCACATGAAAGTGTTACCTGGCTGTGGACATGGATCCTATTTGCTTTCCACTTTTGTTCCCTTTGCAACACCATTTCCATTGTGTCAGTTGGGTTTCGATGACGCTAATCAGTTTAAATTTGATGGTGCAGAAACCTGATCTTATGGGGCTGGCTGAATTTCTCGAGCCTTTGAATGAAGTGATCATGAAAGCAAATGCAATGACAGAGGGAAGGAGGTCTGATTTCTTTAACCACTTGAAGTCTGCTGCTGACAGTCTGACAGCTTTAGCATGGATTGCCTACACAGGAAAAGATTGCGGTAAGTCAATTCTATTGTAATTTCTATTTTCAAATGATACTGTCTAACTAATGATTTCTTGGTGTTTGACTTAGATGTTTCTTCTTATTTTTAGGTATGAGCATGCCTATTGCACATGTTGAAGAAAGTTGGCAAATGGCGGAATTTTACAACAATAAGGTATTTTATCAATTTACAGGAACCAAGCAAAGTCACTTTATGCCAGTTTGTAGACGTATTTGTTTTACTTAGACAGAGTAAGCAAATATGACTGAGTATATTTATCGTTCTGCCAACTTTTTTTTTTCTCCTACAGTTTAAGTTCGTATGACTATCAATGCTATATAAAATCTTTAAACAGCTGTTAGCCAATTCTTCAAACAAGAAAATATATATATATATATAGAAAAAGTTAGGAAAAAGAACTTGAAGATTAAAATGGTATTAAATGATGATATCTGCCTATTTCAATTTTGATATCAATACTTTTGTTGCAATACTCTGCAATTATATGATTAATTGCATTTGAGAATAATTTATTTACTAAAATAGTGAAATAATCATATTGTCTTGTTGCTGATACTTCCCATTGCAACATTCAGGTGCTTGTTGAGTACAGAAGCAAAGACCCGAATCATGTTGAGTGGGCCAAAGCCATGAAGGAGCTCTATGTACCAGGGTTGAGGGATTATGTCAAGAGTAATTTTCCCTTGGGTCCAACATGGGGTGTTGCTGCCAAAGCACAAGCTCCTGCACCAAGTGCTCCTGCTCCTCCACCGCCTTCACCAGCTTCTATCTTTAGTGCTGAATCTACTCAACCTTCATCATCAAAACCAAAAGAAGGAATGGCAGCTGTTTTCCAAGAAATCAATTTGAACAAGTCTGCGACTGCAGGTAGTTTCTTTTGAGATTAAACAAAAACCTTCTCTTTTCTCCCCAGAGTGTACCCTGGGATGTTTTGATATTCTTTTCTTGCTTTTTAGGTCTTAGAAAGGTCACAGATGATATGAAGACCAAGAAGCGTGCAGATAGAACTGGTGCTGTGAGTTCCAGTGGAAAGGAAGGCCATACTAGTTCGCCTGCTTTCTCTAAGTCTGGACCTCCAAAACTTGAGCTTGAAATGGGTCGTAAGTGAGTACACGCCATGTTTGTATATGATTTGATTTGCATATGAGCTGTCATGTTGACGTATGATGTGATTTGTGTATTGCCTCTCTTTTCACAGGTGGGTTGTTGAGAATCAAATTGGGAGAAAGAATTTAGTGATTGATGACTGTGATTCAAAACAGTCTGTGTATATTTTTGGATGCAGAGATTCTGTTTTACAGATTCAAGGTAACTCTTATAGTCTAGTAAGCATGATTAAGATTTTTCTCTAATCATTCTAGGCATACACATACACAAACACAATGATATGCCTTAAATTACTTAAATTCAACCTGCCTTAGAGCTGACAACCCAATTTGGAGAAATGAACTATCCTAAATTGCCTTAGTAAATTATAAAATTACTTTGTAAATTTCCTTCTCTGAATAGAAGAATAACTGTTAAAATTCCTTTCTCCGTAAGATGGGCTAGGACTTGGCTTTAGGCTATGCCGAAAGGAAGGAAAATGAACTACATCAGGCAAACTTTTTACACATCTATGGATCTACATTATTTTTATGTTTAGGACACTTAAGCAACCTTCTTATGATTTTGACAATTTGCAGGGAAAGTGAACAATATAACAGTTGACAAATGCACGAAAATGGGAGTTGTATTTAAGGTTAGTATGGAATATCTAAAAAATGAAAAATGAATTTCAAAGGAAGTACTTTACTGCTATGAATGGCAAAGTACTTAATTGCTATGTGGTAGAATCATGTATTTGGCTTGTTGAAGATTTATTTTACATTCTGAACTTGATAACAGGATGTTGTGGCTGCTTGCGAGATTGTGAACTGCAGTGGTGTTGAGGTGCAATGCCAGGTATGTTCTTATATTAATTTCTTATACAGCATCCTTATATATATAGAAGATAGCATCTACATATCAGATCATACATGGATATTGCTATTGATAAGTCTTAAAAAAATAGGAATTTTTTCTTAGTTTATTATCCAAGTTGAATCTATAAAATTATGCCCTGTATGTGACAGGGTTTAGCTCCAACAATATCTGTGGACAACACAGCGGGCTGTCAGTTGTATTTGAGCAGAGATTCTTTGGGAGCATCTGTTACGACAGCCAAGTCAAGTGAGATCAATGTTTTGGCACCTGGTGCAGAGCCTGATGGTGATTGGGTAAGTTCCAATTTCTTTTACTCAGTTTTAACTTCTCAAATATTTTGTTACTCATTTACTTGTCTCAAATATCTATTGAGTACTGAAAGTGCTAAATATTGATATTTCAGTAATCAAACATTTGGAATTAGTGGTGGCAATTCGTGTTCTCTGGTCGTGTTCGTGTCATGTCTTGATATATACATAACACAATGAGGTTCAACATGAACATGACATAATAAGCTAATCGTATATGAAATTTGAACATGAATACGACCCACTTAATAGCGGGTTAACACGACACAACATGTTTAACACGATTAACCTATAAAATTAGTATAACACAATCTAATTAATGTGTATATGGATTATAATGTATTGGATTAAACATGTCAACATGACACGATATGAATTATTAATGTAAACTTTTTTTTGTATTAGCAGGTTAATCCGAACAAGACACAATAATTTTTGTGTTTTTATCGGGTTGACATGATTGTGACACGAACACAATAAACATCAACCCTAATATGCAAATATCATGTTGGGTTCATGTCGTGTTCATTATTGCCACCCCTATTTGGAATGTTTCATAGATGTTATTTTCCGTTGTTCTCTTTCCATCAATGTGGTACACGAAATCTGTTTTTCTTATATGTGAAATATAAAATTATTAAAGTTAATGCATTTGTCTTTGTTTCGTAGGTGGAGCACGCTTTGCCACAACAATACATTCATGTATTTAAAGATGGGCGCTTGGAAACTACTCCAGTCTCTCACTCTGGAGGTTAATTAAATTTTATCGCGAAATCTTGTTTCTGTTTTCTCATTTTTGCTTTCTAGTAAGGTTGATGGACGCCTTCAACATGCATTTATTTTAATTCCTTGATTCAATTTGCTGTCGATATATGATTTTGACACATTGTTCTTGCTTGGTTGTTCTAATGTTTATTCATATAATCAGTTATTGGAATTTTCTGTTTGATTTTTTTTTTTCCTTTTGGTCTGTTGCGATGGTTTTCTGACTGCAAAAGTTTTCTGATATTTTGCTTTGTGAAATCTTCATGGTTATTTGTTTTCGCTAGACCTGCCATGATCCTGGAAATTTGGGAGTTAGAAATCAGTAAGAGTAGGTTTTAATGTGGACTCATTAATTGAATAGAACTCTGATGTTGTGACCATCAGAAAGTGATGGGTGGCTGAGATCCATCCAAAGTAAACCACCTTTTCCATGTAGAAGCCAGTAATGCATTGCTTTTATTATTTCATGCAGACTCAATTTTTCTTTGCCCTTGATCATTTGTAATATTTCTTCCTGATTGGTGGTGACTACATGTTTCTGTACTATCATATAGTTCCTTTTTTAATTAATTTTCCTCTTTAAAAATTTAAAGAGAAAAATTTATAAATTGTACGAGTTAGTTTTAGATCTAATTAAAGAAAATCAATCAAAAAGAATATTTTAGAAAAAACCATTAGGCAGGCTAAAACGTATATTTTGTACATTTAGAAAGTAGTGTTATGCAAGGAACGTATATTTTGAAGCTTTTTCTTTCCCATTTTCACAAAACACAGCAAACGAAATCGAATCCCTAATTTGCCGTCCTTCGTTTTATGCCCCTCTCTCTCTGTGCCGTCGCCGTACACCGCTGTACTCGTCTCTCCCACTCGCATTTCCGTTTCGGCGTTCCCATCACCAGCAGCAGCCGCTACTAGCCAACAAGTCCTTAATAAATTTTAGAATTCCCTTCTCCGGTGCAAAGGCAAAATCGAAAGGTGAAGTATACTTAGGTTCCTATTTCCTTCTTGTGTTGGAGTTTAGTACGGGTACTAACCAACTTCTGCTGGCTTTTGTTCGGCGACTTTTGTCCATTGTTATTTTATGTATATACTACTAATAAAAGCTGGCTGCAGTTGATTTTATTTAGTATTAAAGGATGTTAGTTTCAATTACTTACTTCAATTTCAAACTAACCGTTTTCTTTTTAAATAAGAGAAATTTCAATTAATTATTGCTTTTATATATCCAAAGCAATTTTTTTTTCCCATTTTATTTCTGTATTAACTTTATCTATATTAAGATTTGCAATCTCTTTCTAGTTTGAATATATTTATAGAGGGATAATTTAGTTTGGTTGAACTCTTTTTTCCTTATAACTAAGTCTATTAAATATTTTTTTAATCTAAGTACAACATCAAAATGAGTATTAATTTGGAATAGAGGGAGTACTTCTTTACTACACGTATCCAACAATGTATAAATCTGGCCATTATAGTTTTTCTCACGCTATATAAGTACCATTTATCATTTATTATTTGTTTGTCAATAATAATAATAATAATAATAAGAAATAAGAAATACTCAACATTCATCTATCTCCTGAATTTTTTAAAATATATATAACAATATTATGTAAATTTATATTATTTTTTAATATTTTTTCCTTAAAAAAATAGATTAGGGTATAGCGCTCTTAAATTTTTAATATTTACCTCCCTAAAAAAATATACTATATAAGTGACAAATGAGTTATCATTAGTATTGCAAAAAAAGAAATTGAATATCGTAAATGATATAACTCAAGTTAAAATTTGTAAAAATCGATTGCAATTAATGATAGATGAAAGTTGAGATTTTTTATTAGAAGAAATCATATAGTTTTGCGCTAAATAAGATATTGATATTTTTGACATAAATTATGTTTATATGCTCAAAAGAATGTTACAATATAAAGTTTCAACAATTACGAATTTATATTACTATAAAGTTAATTTATTTTACAGTGTTGTCGATATGCAATTTCAAGAGTTTAATGATCGGTTCCTTGAAGTAACTAGTAAATTGCTACTGTATATGAAGTGTTTTAATTCTGACAAATCTTTTATAGTTTTTAATTGGCAAAAATTGATTCGTTTTGCTCAATTTTATTCATATAATTTTTCTTAAGTTGACTTGGTGGTACTTCACAACATGTCTTTTATCTAATTTTTATCGTAGTGATTTTATAAACTTAAAAAAATATTGAAAATTTAGCTGAGAAATTGGTTTAGATAAGAGATATATTGTGTATCTCTTGATCTTTTTACTCATGAAATTAATATTTGTTTTATCTATTGCTAGTGTCATTATATAGATGTTATTTTCTGTAATGAAATTTATAAAAAGTCGTATGCGTAATCGGATGGAAGATGGTTGGAAGAACGACTGTTTAGTTACATACATTGAAAAAGATATCTTCAACAATATTGACAATGAGTTAGTTATATAACAATTTCGAATAGGAATATTCATCTAGAACAATTATGAATTTTGATTTATTTTTTATATAATTTTTTTATAATATTTTAAAATATTTTTATATTTATACAATATAGTATTATAATTTTTTAATAGGTAATATTTGTTATTTTTTTCAAAATTTATTTATATATTAATAATTAATTAAATTATATATTGTATCGTGGTGAAGAAAAATTAAGAGCCGGCTCCACCACGGATAAGAAAAACATTAATAACCTTAGTTTCAGATTACGAAATGTAGAACCGAGTGTTTTAAATGCACATTCAAAAAGAGAACAGTAACATTTTGTACAAAAGTAGAAGCCATAATTATTAATCCAATGAATGAATGCAACAGTGTAAGGGAGACCCATTTTGACGGAGACTTTTGGCATGTGTTTTTTTGAGATCTAAATTGAGGAAAAGAGTTTATGATTTCCACAATCCAGAAGATGGGTGGCTCAGATCCATCCAAAGTAAACAACCTTTTTTTCCAATGTAAATTCTGAACCAACCACACTATAACACCACCATTTGAAGTTATTTTTACTTCTTCTTTTGTAACACATACATCAGTCTGTCTATCACTCTATCTTTATCCTAGGTCCTATGCAGATTACACGAAGTTTCGCCCATCTCTACAAGATATTACATACCATTTTCCAGAACTACTGTTTGGGATAGAGTTGCCAATTTTTTTTTTTAAATTTGTAAGTAAACTCATTCTATTTAGATGCGGAACTAGAAATTTTGGTAAAGAAGGTCCAATTAAAAATTATAAAATAACATATATATATATATATATATTCTAAAATAAAATCATAATTTAGTAATAATATTGATAAATTTAATATATTAGCTTTATTACATCTCAATATTCAAAAATTAATAATCTAATGCTATTATATCAAAACATTTCTATTCTATTTTTTATATTTTAAAAGGGTGAATTTCACCCACGGTCCTCTAATTATATAACGCGTAATAACTCGGTACTTGAAAAATTATTTATAACACAAAGGTGCCTCAATTATCAAACTCATAATAACTCGGTACCTGAAATATTATTTATAACACAAAAGTACCCCAATTATGTAAATTGTAACAATTCAGTACTTTAAAAATTATTTATAATATAAAAGTACCCCAACTTTTATTTTGTGACTAAATAGTAGTTATGTCTTCAATTATTATGGTTAATTTAGTATTGTGTTTGAAAAAAACGTTTTTTGAAAAAAAAATTTGTATTTTTAACTTTTTTGAGTTTTGAAAACTATTTTTAGTAAATACAGATAAATAGATATTTTTTACAGAAGTATATTTGAAAAAAAAAATAATTCATAAAAATTAAAAAATAATTAGTCAATTAAATCAAAAAAATTGAAAACCTGTTTTTAGAACACTTAACAGCATTTTCAAATACCTCTCAGTCTCTTTAACAGAAGTATAACATAAAATGTCTAGATAAATTTTAATAAAAATAAAATTAGTTGTAATACACAGTCAGTAAAATTGAAATTTATCTGATGTGAATATTACATCTAATTTTATTTTTGTTAAAGTTTATTTGATGTGAATATTTTATATCACACTTAT
>CATIWF010216836.1:0-38073 GCA_949630135.1 Balakata baccata
GAGTATATATTTTCTTTGTGAAACTACAATGCCCTTCTTTGATCTTGCCACTTCCATCCCAAGAAAATATCTTAGCTGGCCCAAGTCCTTAATTTCAAACTCCATTGCTAGGCATTGCTTCAGTCTTTTTAGTTCCTCTAAATCATCTCTAATCAAAATTATGTCATCAACATACACAATCAAAATGGAGATCTTGTTTTCAGTAGATCTTTTTATGAATAGAGTATGATCATATTGACAGTATCCTTGCCCTTTAACAAACTTTGTGAATCTTTCGAACCAAGCTCTAAGAGATTGTTTGAGTCCATATAAAGACTTTTTCAGTCAGTACACCTTACCTCCGAATCCTTCAATAAAACCAGGTGAAGGTTCCATGAAACCTCTTCTTCCAAGTCCCCATTTAAAAAAAGCATTTTTTACATCAAGTTGAATCAATGACCAGTCAAGTTTGCTGCAATACATAAAAAGGATCCAAACTGTATTCAACTTCGCTATCGGAGAAAAGGTCTCTGAATAGTCTACTCCATAGGTCTGAGTATAGCCTTTAGCTACTAATCGTGCCTTGTATCTTTCCAAGGATCCATCTACATTATACTTTAGGGTAAACACCCACTTGCATCCAACCACAACTTTTTCATTTAGTAAATCCACTTCCTCCTAAGTAGCATTTTTCTGGAAGGCTCTCGTCTCCTCAAAAATAGCTTCCCTCCACTCGGGAACCTTTAAAACTTTATGAACATTGTTAGAAAGAGAAACACTAGATATCTGGGAAATAAAGGCATGATAAGAAGGAGAAATATTTTTATAAGACACAAAATTGGACAAAAGGATGCTTTGTGCAAGATCTTACTCCTTTTTTAAGAGTAATAGGGAGGTCATTAGTTTGATGGGAAGAATTGGACTTAGAATTACCTGAAGGAACATTTTTTGGCACTTTAGAAGAACCATTGTGAACTTTAAGATTCAACCTTCGATTAGACTCTTGGTGTTTTAGTGGAATTATGGTATGTCTTTTTTGTGCTAGATATTCCTTTGAATAAACAAGACCTTTATATCGCTTCCCATCTATTTCTGTCGCTTTATTAGTGTTATTTTGAGATGAAATTATCTCACCCAAATTATGAGAGACATCATCATGGAAAAAATCAACTCTTAAATCAGAACTATTTTAAAAATCATCTTCAGTAATGTTATCTTAGCTAATGTTACTCTCGCCCTAAAGATGAGAGTTGTTATAATAAGAAGTTCCTTCAAAAAAAAGTGACATCTATAGATACAAATGATTTCCGTAAAATTGGATCAAAATATTTGTAACCTCTTTGATTAGTGGGATAACGAACAAAGATGCATTTATAAGATCGTGGCTCAAATTTTGACTTTTGTGGGTCATGATTATGAATAAATGCCACACTACCGAAAATTTTTAAGGGAATATCAGTAATTAGCCGAGTGTGAGGAAAACTTTTAGTGAAAACTTTGATAGGTATTTTGAAGTCCAAAATTTGTGTAGGAAGTCTATTAATCAAATAAATGGCTGTTAAAATTGCTTCCCCCCAAAGATATTTAAGCACTTTAGTTGTAAAAACCATAGCCCTAACTATTTTAAGTAGATGTTTGTTTTTTCTTTCAGCCACTCCATTCTGTTGAGGTGTATTACTACATGAATTTTCGTGAATAACTCCTTTTTCGGCAAAAAAATTCCCTAATACGTTGTTGAAAAATTTCTTACCGTTATCACTTCGAAAAATCTTATTATGAGTCTGAAATTGTGTTTAAATTATGTTATAAAAATCTTTAAACACATTTCCAGCATCATATTTGTCTTTTAACAAGAAAACCTATGTGACTCTACTATAATCATCAATAAAAATAATGAACCAACATTTTCCAGACAAAGTTGACACTCTTGAAGGACCCCAAATATCACTATGAATCATGGTAAATGGTTTTGATTTTTTATAAGGTTGTGATGGAAAACAGCACGATGATGTTTTGCTAATTCACACAATTCACATCGAAAAACAAATTGAATTTTATTCATAAATAACTTTGGAAACAAATGTTTTAAATATTGAAAACTAGGATGTCTCAAATGATAATACCATAACAAAATCTCACTATCACTAGAAACAGACATAGAGTTGAAACAAACCTGCTTATCTTGCCTTTTAAAGGTCAACATGTCCCCAAAGAAGTAGAGACCACCATTTTACTTAGCAACCCTAATAGTCTCCCTCGAGGTTAAATCCTGAAATGTATAATGAGAAGACAAAAAATTAACACAACAATTATGATCAATGGTTAATTTGTTGACTGACAAAAGATTATATGATAAATTAGGAACATGAAGAATATTTTTAAGGTGTAGTGATGGAGAAATTGACACTATTCCTTTTCTTGCAATAGTGGTAAAGGAACCATCTACAATTTTAACTTTTTGATTTCCTACACAAGGCGAGTAAGTGGAAAAAAATTGTGAAGTGCCGATCATATGGTCAGTAGCCCTTGAATCTAATATCCAAGCGCTAGTAAAATTTGAAGACACAATGGTTGCAATAGAGGAAATACCTGACTGAGCAATAGAACAAGATGGAATAGAAGAATTTCCCAAAAAACTAGATTGAATGTAACACCCCACCTATATAATAACAACAAACCCATTATGCAAGTGGAATGTCTTAAACTTAACTGACTAAATAACCTTGTCTAAATTTATTTCCCTTTTTAAATAATAATTTAACTAACTAATTTTTTTTCCACAGTCTCTATTAACATATTTATATACATATCAAGTATTCTTAACTGTTAGGCACATTTTTAATACATATACAAAACAACTTAAGTACTCAGATGTATAATTAAAAATAAAACAAAAGTAAGAAGTAATCAACTCTTAGCTATATCTTCTATGTTTCTTCTGCTATGGGCTTGGATTCTTCTTCTTCTTCTTGATCAACCTAACTTCTACTATCTACAAGCTCCAGTTCTTGCGTGAGGAAAATCCACGCTAAGCTATCTCTAGCTTAGTGGTACATATAAATATTTAAGTTTTGCCAAACAATTACACAATGTATATCTTAATAACTTATGACACATTAAATTTTTATACACATATGAAATATAAAAATAAGCATATATATATATCCAAATTTTACATTTTGTTTTTCTACTTACTCACACAGAACCTACAATATTTCATTTTACTTAATCAATATAAAATTCATTTATGTTATTATTTAAATTTTTACTTCATAACTAAATGAGCCAAATTATCATTTTCTTTTAATTATTTATTGACTCATAATTTAAATAGCCCAAGTCTAGTTTCCGGACTATCCGGATGCAGGGAAATAAAGTAGGGGTGCTCGTGGAGCTTCAGCCACCTTGATTGAATATAACTACAACCATGTCTAACTAGGGTCGGGGTGTTCGCGGAACTAAAATCTCCCTGCCCTCAATTGTATTAATATCAGTACCGTAATCCCCTTAATGGTGCACCATCTATTCTAAGCTAGTCCTCATGTAGAGAAATGAGCAATTAAAATAATTAATTATTTATTTTTCCTATTTTCCATCATCGATATTCATTTTCTTTTAACAGAATCACCAATTCACCAATTAATTAAAAATTATATAATAACATGTTGTTTATCATAATTTGCTAATTAAAGCAATTCAACATATGTAAATTAATTTCTCATAATACTAAAGTCAGTAAATTTTCATTATATGATCATAATTACTAATATTTCTTTGATGTCAATTACGCTATAACATATTATGCATACACAACATGCATTTGGATAAACAAAAATGCATATATGCACGCACCTCATAGTGTCTTTTCAAAACTCAAAATCCATAATTTGAAGCTCGTTCACCTTTGTTGTTTTTCTTCTTGCTTAGAGCCTAATTTGAGTATATAATTGATTAATACATGATTAGAATACTTATTCTTAATTTATGTTAAATAAATAACTAGAGTTTATTCTAAGTGACAGTACGACCTTGAAGTATTGTTGATCCTATAACTTTTCTACACTTATTCAATTTAGGTGATTTTTATTTCTAATTAAAGTTAATAAATAATACTATGACATAGCAAAATTTCATAATTTTTGAAGCTTTACCCTATTTTTGGTGCAAGTCCAAAATTTGTCATGTCACCTGCCCTAAAGCAGTTTTGAGACATAAACTTTAAAAATTCATATCTTTTAACGTGTAGATTATAATATTATGAAACTTGTACTTAGATAAGATAATTTGAAACAATTTTTGTATTTATAACTTTTATCAATTTTGCCTCTAAGATCCTCAATTGATAGTGACAATGTAACTAGTTCAACATAAGATAATCACAGAACAGTACCTATTCTCGTAGTCATAACTCACTAAATACACAACCATTTAAGGTGAACCATCTACCAAAATATATCTAAGACATTTCCCTAACATTTCATGTTTAAATATTTGCCCAGCTTGGTCTTTAAAGAGTTCAAAATCAGATACGAAATCGCTAAGGCTGCACAAGTATAAGGAAATAGCTCACTTAAGGAATAACCCGAATTCATTTTACTATAACTCAACCTACACAATAGGAATTTATACGAAATTTGGTGAAAAACTAGAAAACACATAGAGCTACAATGGTTATGTTTTAAGTTTCCTTTAATGCTGCCTCTAAGATGATCGAAACAAGCCCACACAGTAGGGCATCCCATTGATACCTTTCTAAAAATTAGTTTAAACAAATTTCAAATATCTCTTCCTACTAACTAAATCATGCAAAATTATTCATATATACATAAATCTAAGACATAAATCTACAACTTTTATGTTTAACACTTCTTCAAAATCAGTCATTATTACTATCAAAATCGGAACACAAGACATTGCCATAACACAACTCTAGCAGGTCCAATAACACACTAACAATGGAGAGAAGAATAACTTACCAAAAATCAATTGTTTTGGAGTGATTTTTGCTTCAAATCTTGAGGGAGAGATGCAGATTTTGGTCTGATGGGTGGGAGAAAAGAAAAGTGGAGAGAAGAATGGAAGGAAAATGTAGAACCTTGACTTTGTTTATAACCAATTTGGCAAGCCACTGTAGTAGCCGACTTCAGTCTAGATTTTTTCCTTTTTTTTACTAATTTATTTTATATTGTTTTTCTATTTTTATTATTATTATTTATTTATTTAGCTACTATTATTATTTCTACATTTTATATATAGTGAATCCCACTAGTCTTTACTAAAATCATATAGTTTTATTTAATCAAATTAACTATATTAACAATTAAATTTATTTTAATTTCTAATTTAGTCACTTATTAATTTTATTCCTAATCAAAAAAATTTTCTATATATATATCACTCACATACTCATTATAACTAAGTCCTAATTAGTGGGCATTACATTGAAACATTTCATATAAATGCTCTAATTGTTCCTTTGTCAAGGAAAGAGATTCTGAGGTTGATTGCTGCCCTGAGTCTAAATTACACACTTGAAATGCTTGAGCATTTCCCCCTAGCTTGTTATCACCACCCAATTTCTTCTTTCCATTTGTAGGTTTATCATGTAACTTCCAGCAGGTTTCACGAGTATGACATGGCTTTCAACAATAGTCACACCAAGGTCTAGTCTTTCTCCCACATCTATCTCCTTCAATCTCAGCACTTCGAGCCACAAGTGCAGATCCTTCACTCTTTGGTTTTGCACCATTATCGTTTTTTAACATCACTTGCTATCAAGCTTCTTCCCTATGTACTTCAGAGAACACTTCCCGTATGGAAGACAATGGTTTTTGCCCCAATATGCATCCCCGAACTTCATCAAGTTCTTTATTTAAACCTGCCAAAAAAACAAATACTCTACTTCTTTCTATTTTCTTTTTGTATCGGGTACTATCACCTGCGCTTTCTCATTCCTCTTCTTCAAATAAATCCAATTACTACCAAACAATCATCATATCATTATAATATGTAGTCACTTCACGATCTCCCTGCTGCATTTTCCATATTCTAGTGTTCAGTTCATGCAGTTGTGAATGATTATCTAGATCTGAATATGTTTCTTTTACAGCATCCCACACATCACATGCTATTGGAAGAAACATGAAGGGTTTGCCGATGGCTGGTTCCATAGAGTTGATCAACTAGGCTATCACCATTGAGTTCTCTGACCTCTACTATCTATATTTAGGATCATTCATGTCTGGCGTTTCACTTCACCATTCAAATAACCTAATTTCCCTTTACCGTCTATTACTAACCTTACGGACTGGGACGATTCAATGTAATTTTTGCCATTCAACTGATGAATGGTGATTTGTAGGGAATTGTCAAGCAGAGAAATAGCTACTGAGTTTTCTATTCCCTCTGAAGACTTCATAGCCCTACTACCTTCAGAAGATGTTGACCTAGAGCTGACCATAGCGGCTTTGTAATCAATGGCCGAACCTAGGGCTCTAATACCATGTAGAAAAAAACAATAGGAAGAAGAAGAAAAATCTGAATCCTTTTTTTCTTATTTTGACAGAAAAATAAGTTACATATTTATAGAGGAAGAAAGGCTCTAGAATCCCTACAATAAAGGAAATAATCAAATATGGAATCCCTATAATCAAGGAAATAACAGATATATCCTTGATTATAGGATTTTATTCTTAAAATCATATCTTTCTTAATTTACCAACATAGCATAATCCCTAGCATCGCACATAATTTCAAAAGGTAAAGACCAATTCGATGCCATAATTATAAGGGCAGTGGTTAATTTCTCTTTCAAGGTATTAAAGGCATCAAGACATTTATCATCAAACACAAAATCAACATCCATGGCAAGCAAATTAGTTAATTGACACGTAACTTTAAAAAAAATCTTTAATGAAGCATCTATACAAGCCAACATATCTAAGAAAGCTTCTAATACCCTTAACCGAATTCAGTTGGGCTAATTTAGCAATTAAATCAATTTTAGCCTTATCTTCCTCAATTCCTTTACTTGAACTACATGTCCCAATACAATACTTTATTCAACCATGAAATGACATTTTTCCCAATTAAGAGTAAGATTACTCTCAATATATCTTTCAAGAACATGTGATAAGTTACTAAAACATGCATTAAATGGGGTACTAAACACACAAAAATCATCCATAAATACTTTAATACACTCCTTAAGCATATCAGAAAAGATGGAAAACATGCACATTTGAAATGTGCTAGGGGCGTTGCACAATCCAAATGGCATCCATCTGAACATAAATGTGCAAAAGGGGCAAGTGAACGTTGTCTTCTCTTGGTCTTCTAGAGCAATTTGAACTTGATAATAACCTGAAAGACCATCAAGAAAATAATGGTAAGCATGGTCGGATAGTTTTTTCTAAAATTTGATCAACAAATAGGAGCACAAAATGGTCCTTTTTTTAGCTAAATTGAGCTTCTTGTAATCAATACACATTCTCTAACCCGTTGTGGTCCTAGTTGGCACTAATTCCCCTTTATCATTTTTCACAATAGTAGTTCTTAATTTGTTAGGGACAACATGGACAAGACTCACCCACTTACTATCAAAATAGGGTAAATTATACCTTCATCTAAGAGCTTTTGAACCTCCTTTTTAACCACTTATTGCATATTCGGGTTCAGCCTCCTTTGGGTATCTCTAACAGCCTTGGCATTATCCTTTAGAATGATTTTGTGCATACACATGGTAGAACTAATGCCTTTAATATCTGATATGACCCACCTAATGGCTTTCGTAAGTCTACTTAACTCCCTCACTATAGATTCTTCTTCACTAGGGAAAAGGTTTGAAGCTATAATGACCGGGTATGTATTTCCTTCTCCTAGAAAGGCATACTTAAGTATGGATCGGAGTTCTTTCAACTCTAATGAAAGGGGTTAATGAGTGCTCTCCCTCTTCGTAGGTGCAAGAGATGTCTTACCATCATAAGGTTCCTTGTCTATTTCATTTACACTCAAAGCTCCTCTAGATTCTATTTCATTATCCTGCAAATAAAAATCATAAACAACTAAGTCCAGACAGTCAATATAAGAACATTCATCGAGGGAGACAGTAGAGGGTCAGGCTAGAGAATCGAACAATCTAAATTCAACCGTCTCTCCCAAAACCATCATAAAGAGCTTACCATTGTCAACATCGATAATAGTTTTAGTAGTTGCTATAAATGGTCTACCAAGAATAATGGTCTGCTCTTTATCTCTAAAAGGAGACATTTTCATATCAAGAACAACAAAGTCAACAGGGATTATTAACTTACCAATCTAGACCAAAAGATCCTTTATTATACCTAAGGATACTTGACTGACTTGTCAACCAATTAAAGGCATATGGTAGTAGGTTTCAGCTCTTCCAAACCCAAGTGTGTGTAGATCGAGTAAGGCATCAAGTTTATATTTGCACCCAAGTCGAGCATCGCTTTTGCTGCTTTTTATCCCCTATGGTGATATCCATAGTGAAGCTCCTAGGATCTTTCATCTTATAAGGTAGTTGTTGTTGCAAGACTGCACTTGTTATCCTTGTAACTATTACCTTTTCATTGCTCCTATACCTCCTTTTTGCTAAAGCTAATTCCTTAAAGAACATGGCATAAGAGGGCATGTTCCTGATCACATCCAATAGAGGTAAGTTAATTTCTACCTTAGAGAACATTTTAAAAATATCAGTAAACTCTTTATCCTTTTTGTTTTCCCTTAAATGACCAGTAAAAAGGATTGGAAACTTGTATGGCTCCTTGGTTTTGTGGAATTCTGGTCCGAAAAAAGAGCCTTTTTCTTCAATTAATACAGTAGGCCCCTCTTTCTATTGCCTAGCTTCTTGTATCCCATCTTCTAGCTACTCCTTATTATCCTTATCCGTCTTGCCACCTGAAAAGAAAGAATTTTTTGTCATCATTAGCTATCACAACCTTGTTATCATATGCCTTACCACTTCGAAGCACTGTCACAGCCTTGGCTTGCTTTGGTTGACTAGGTAGCTTTCCCTTTTGACTACCCAACTTGAATCTCTAACCATTTTAAAGAGGCTTCTATGGAATCCACCCTCTTGTCTGTTTTGTCAATTTTATCATGGGTGGCTGCTATAAAACTCTGTAATGTCTCCTCAAAAGATGGTTTTCTTAGCGCATTTGAACGCCCAACTTGATTAGGCATAGGAAAAACTGGTTTATTGCTAAGATTATGGTACTGAGCATTTTGACTTCTTGGTTAATGGGGATGTTGGTCATTCATTTTCCATGATAAATTAGGGTGATTTCTCCAGCCCGAATTGTAGGTATTGGAATATGGATTGTTCATCGGTCTTGGCTGGAAGGAATTCATCACATTGACTTGCTCAAACCTGCAAACACATCCAAAGTAGGACAAATGTTAGCCATATGACCATAAACTTGGCAAATTCCATATACCTCATTTGTAGGTGTGTTTCTGTTATTGACCAATATCCTGACTTATTGGTTAGCTCGGCTATTTGTGATGTCAGTTCATTGCCACTTGAGACTTCATTGACAACCACCCTCCTTCCTCTAATGTTCTTTTCCTGAGAATTCGTCCTTAGCATTTCATAGATCTTGTATAGCTCTTTAGCTGTCCTCTCTCCCATGGCACCTCCAGTAGCATTATCTACCATACATTGATATTGTTAAGATAGCCTATCATAGATGCTTGAGTTACTACAGGTAATGGAAACCCATAATGGGGACACTATAGTTATATCATCTTGAATCTATCCCAAGCTTCGTGAAAGGTCTCAAAATCCTTCTGGTAAAAGTTTTGTATTTCTGTCCTAAGCTCTCTAGTCTTCTGGTGTGAGTAAATCTTACTCATGAATTTATGGTACACTTTATCCCAGTAATTAAAAGAGTTAGGGGGCAATGTCATCAGCCATGCTTTTGCCTTATCATTTAAAGTATACGGGAAACACTGCATTCACAGCTGGTCCTCATAAAGAGAGTTCAAAGGAAAGGTACTCACAATGCTATAAAACTCCCTTATAAAAGTGAGAGGATGTTTATTAGGTAATCCATAGAAGGATGGCAGCATATTTCAATGTATACTTTTCAACTCACAGTTCCTTACTGTCTCCTCCAGCACTATACATGAGGTGATGTTGCTAATGACTAGTCTAGCGTAGCCTTTTATGGCAAGTTGCCTCTTAAGTACTTATCTCTGTATTGGTGGTTGTGGATTTCAATCCCCAACTAGATCAGCCATTTCTTCAGGTATGTGATCAACCTCTGCTTCAGTTAATAATCCATATTGTATTGTGGGTTCTTCATTTTCTTCGATTGACAATTCTTCTATTTTCTGAGCTCTGGATCGCAATTTGTATCGACCTTGTATGGATGCTTTAGTTGACTTTCTCTTTTTGTTAGTACCTGGCATACAACCGAAGTCAACTCTAAAAGAAAATAAAAAAATGCACGACAAAAATAAATAGCTATACTAAAATGCATAAACTAATCTAAATGCTAATACGTTGACAATTAAAGATAATTGTAAATTTAATTAACTGTTCCCAAGCAACGACGCCAAAAACTTGATGTAAAAAATTTTGTACTCGTAAGTGCACGAGCCAATCATAGAATGAAAAGTCACCCCCAAGTTCGATCTCTCAAGGAACGCTTCGACTTAAATTCTAAATTACCTTAAATTGGTAATAAAAATAAATTAATGATCCTAAACATTCTAATCACGTTTTTATGGTTTCAAGAGTAACTAACTAATCACAATCAATTAAATAATTGAAGGCAATAATAATTGAGATTTAATTAATGAGACCAATTAGGTGTTTAAGAAGCATCCCTAGGTTGTATTCCCTTTCTTGTATCCAATTAAGCACAATGAGATGTAATTTCATTATCTCTTGCTTTAATCATTAATTATCTAAACTAATAGTGTAACTAACATCCAAAACAATTTTTAAGTCAAGTTACAGATTGTTCGTCTAATATCAAAACCCTAATATGTTCCTTCCAATTCAAATGTAAGATGGCCAATCAAACATCCAACTAAAAGTAAAGAAGCACAATTGAAGATGAAAATAATTAAATTTCATTCAGTAAAGGGGAAAGTTCTTACATTCTAGGTAGCTACTAATCACCTAACAAAGAATTTAGCCAAGCACAGCTAGTTGATAACAATGTCAAAACTAAACATGTTTACAGCAATAAAATAATGAAAATAGAAATCCAAAACCCTCTAGAACTTGTAAACCTGAAATCCTTTTGAATGGTTGATCACCGACATCCAAAGATCTAAACTTTAATTCCCAATTGTAGAGAATTCCAAGTTATGCACGTGTGATTGTTGAAAACGAACCAAGTGGCATCCAAATTCTCTTCAACCATACCCAAGGTCTCTAAAGAATGAATGAATTATGTACCAAGTAAATCCCTTCTTTAAAAGCTCTATAAATTTCCCTTTTATACCTAGGTTTAATTAACAATGATCAATTCACCCCAAAACTCCTTTTTAGTCCCCAAATTATTCACTAATTACATGTTAAAAAGAAGTCTCAACAAATAGAATTTAAGTTACAAAACATAGGCTTACATAATCCTTAGTCAGATATCTAATTAAAAATAGGAAGTTGCAAGTCACGATGGTGCATGGGTCGTATTGGTGTGCACGAGTCATGCACAGTGTATACCCTGAAGAAGTTACACGCTCATGGCTCTCTGCACAATCAATCTTATAGCCTTGTATAGCACGGGTTGTGTTGAGATGCATGGGCCGTACATAGTATCTTCTGTCTAAAATAGCACGCTCATGCAGCCTTGCACAATGTTGCTACTGATGAATGCCTATGATCCAACATTAAACCTCCCATGCCTCATCTCTGGCCTCCACAAACCTCAATTTAACACCAAACAGCGCCAAAAACACTCGCTTTTCGTGCCACTTCCTATAAACACAAAACATTTTCAAAAGAAACTAAATCAAAAGAAAATTAACACTAAATGCATGTTAAACACGTACGATTAACACTATAAATGATTGTCACATCACCAGTCTAAGAGGTTTGGCCTTATCAATTTGTTTGGATCCAAGATCGATCATAAATTCACATTTGATGACATAGTGTGATGATTCTAGCAATCTAGATGTAAAAGAGAGCATGTTACATATGTACATGAAAAATGCATGACTATTAGGTCTTTAATAATATGCATTATGGCTCCTACTGTTTTATTGCGAACTCATAGCCTTGATTATGAACTCAAAAGAAACCTATTGGAAGTTCTCCTGGTGGGTCGGTATCCAATTCCAACTTAAGAATGACCTTGAGTGTGCTCAACAAGCCTTCTTAAGTCAATTTAGTAACTATCTGATCCATACCAATTGCATCTCGTATGCAACTACCAAATTGTGCGATCAACTTATTGATGTGTGCGTAAATTATTGGGCTATCAACTCTTAATATGTGTACATCTCATGTATACTTGCCCAACGCTGCCTCCAATTCACATTCACCTTTAGTGTGCTCAACAAATCAATGAAATCGGTTAAGTCTAACCCATTAATTGTGAAATCATATTTCAATGGTTTGAATATATTCTTATAGAGGGGGCTTGAGTGTGCTCAACAAACCTATATCTAGAAGAACTCTAGTTCTCCCCATATTAAGGGAAGACGTTATATTTAATTATTATTTATTAAGGGATTTTATTTAATTAGTCTCATCTATTAACTAACATGTATTATACATTCATCATCATAAGAATATATAAAGATAGTTACATTAACTACATAATATGACTATGGATATACTAATATCAATCTCTTGAGCCAAAGGGAATTGATTAGATCACATCTAGGAATATGTATGAGTTACAACCAAAATAGAAATTCAAAATTTCTATTTCTAAGTATTCATCTTTATGGCACTTCCTCCTTGCTCCTTTTGCATCTCCATCTATCCTAATTCTACGTAATCTAATTCATATTTTCAAAAAGAAAACCTCAAGTTACATTTGAGGGTAGTGAGATGAGAAAAAAAATACATGAGAAATAAGGAGAGATAAGGACACGCAAGTTCTATTTACCATAAAAATAAAATTAACCATGCATGCTCAATCACATGGGGCTTAATTCTATAATCATCCATCATGCAATCCATATACCCTTAGCATCCATTCTCTAATGCATAAAATAAAGGTAAATTAGATAATGGTATTTTGATTCCAATTAGAAAAGCCGGTTTCAACACTTGAACTGAAATTATCTACTTATATTAATTTGGCCAATTCTATTTGTAAGCAATTTTAATATGGATTTTAATATTTAATCGTATTAAATTAAATTTCATATTTCCAGAATCAATCCATAATTAATCCACATTCAAAATAAATTATAATGATGTTAAATTAAATAATTTAATTTGTAACATGCACATCACTATTTAGTCACACTAGAATTTCAATTACTCAATTTAAATTGATTCAAAATCAATTTCCAAAACTTTTTGAACGTTTCAAAATCTCATATCATCAATCCAAACACCCTTAGGTCAGCTCAAGCCAAACAAAATAATTTTTGGCACAGGCCAAAATATCAAGACTAGTGAACTGATACAAAAGACGCTCAAACAGACACATATTAGAATTAATTTGAAAATTCAAAATTGAGTAAAATATTTTGGGTATACATCTAACATCATAATTATCACATAAATATATTTTAAAGGTACTGGAACCGAAATAACTATATAAAAAAAAATTCAAACAAAACAGTCCCACCAGATTATTTAAAACAGCCCCGATATTGTAATTTGTTTGTAAAATTAATTAAATCAATTTTCAATTAATTTATTGCACTTCTAGAGACTTAAACACATTTTCAAAATGTACAAATAATATTTTAATAATCAAATTTAAAAAAATTATGAATAGCCCCATCAAACAAGAACACAAGATCAACAAGACCTAGTTTTAGGCAATTTTTACAATATATCCGAATTTAATTCTTTGAATCTCATTCAAACTATTTTTCAATCATTATAATTATTATTAATCATCCTATGATCAAATTATAGTGAGAAAAGTAATTAAAATGAATTTTACAAATTAAAATTTCAAAACAATGGAACTAAACTTGTCAAAACCGAGTAATAGAATTACATCTTTAATCAAAATTAATTATGATGAACATAAGGTAGGCTCTAATACCAATGTTAGATTTTTGACATATATCTCATATATAAAAATACAAAGGAAAAATAAAATAAAAAATCCGAACGAAAATATAAGACTTGTGTCATCAAAATTAATTTAACCAAAAAGAGGTTTGAAAATTTTACCTTTGATTCTCTTGGCTTATTTTAACCTCCTCTTCTTGTCAGGTTGTCGCAAACTACAACAATTCAAACTAATAGTAATCCATACAAAGGTTGAATAAGAAAACCTTTTAGGAAAATAGCCTTGAACAATTATTTTGTACTAGCAAAATAATTGTTCTTTGAGAGAAAAGTTTAGAGAAATTAACTCTTAATTTTCTATAGATGCTGGGATAGAATTTCTTCCAAATAAAGAAAAATATCAAAACAAGGTTTATGGATCAAATTGGAAATTTTCTAATTTAATGGCCAAGCTAGCACTGCCAGTGTGCATTGGAGGCACGCACTGGGCAGGCCAGCACATGCTGGCAGGCACGCAAGGACCCTTATGGGCCCACAACCTCCTCCAAATGATATTTTTTTTAGAATGTTTTGCGATCCCAACAAGGTTCAAAATTAACTTAATTTTCTTATATTTTTGGATTCAGTCTAAAACCATTTTACTCCGCATTCACATCTTCAAAATGGGTGACTTATTAGGTTTTCGGTTATGTTGGCTATTCAAATCAATACTTGATATTGAACAAGTCATGAGCGATATCTAGCAATATATCATGACTCCCAATTGATCGGAAAGTTAGTGGTTTGACTACGAACTTTTCATAGACAATATCCGTGCAATTCGTCATTTTACCATCCTATTCCTCACTCGGTTCAGAGCACAAACTATATGTCAGCTTCTATTAGACTGACTATGTCACATCTAGCCCAAGTGATGATAGATCTTGTCAGTGGAATTCATTACTCAAATAGACATGTCACCGAAAACCATTTTCATGACATTTCCACTTCGGCTAGAAATTTTTGAATAATGATCCCAACAAGAGTCTGTGGGTATACTCTTCATTTATCAATGAGGTGAATCCTCTGTTAGCTACCCAATTGCCTTTGAATACCTTAAGTTGTACTCAATTACCACCTTATGAGCAACCTCTATAAGGTAATAAGGAATGTAGTCAAAACACATAATCAGTATCCAAGATATCCTTGAGTATCTCAAGTCTAAGGATATTTGCACCATTACTATGATGAGACTATCATTGACATTTGAATAGATAATCTATATAATTGTCTCATAGCAGGTCATCCAATATGTTTGACTACTCTTAGCAAGCATACACATATTAACTCTAAGCATCTCATACTCACAGCTTATGAGATCTACTGTTTGATCAAATAAAGGAGTATAACATGTGTTAGTTTATCTGAATCAACAAGATCTCGTCTTGTTGATCCTATAACTAGAGATTATTTAAATACTAACATAATTAGATATGATAAGAATCTCATCAAGAATTTCTTCATGTTATATTATGTATCAACCACTTCATTAATCGATTTTAGATCAACATCAATTCATATAACAAATAAATATCAAATTAATGAAAATGTCTTTTATTAATAATAATAAATTGTATAACAAGTTTTAAAGGTAATTTGTCTTTAAGGCACTTCTCTAATAATATGAAACAAGAGTCTTGTTACAAGACTTCTTAATGTCTTTTCATGAATAATTTACAAATTATCAAATATATAGGATGAGATGATCAGCTCGTGCATCAAATAATTACACTCAATAGTATCATTATTAAACAAATAAAAATTTAATTTTAACTAAACATGTCTATAATATATTGTCAAGTAAAAATATTAATTTTATTTTCATAAATATAGGATAACGGATATTTAAGTAATTTAATTGTTTTACTAATTTATTTCATTACTTAAACTGTCATACCAAATATGATATTACAAATTAAAATTAATTAATAATAGAATTAAAATATTTGTACCAAACAAGAATTAATGTAATTAATCATATAACTTAACTAAACATAGTATTAACACTAATCCCAATGCTGATACCATCTTAATTGTGTCTAAAGCAATGACATAAAATAAGTAACCTACAAAATGTGAGATGGGATAGTAATTGTCACTTTTCCTTTAACTAAAGATTTCGAATTCAAGTTTTGAGTACAAAACATTTTTAAAATTTAAAAGTGAACATTTTATTCCAAGGTTCTAAACCTAGCCGACGAACAAATCAGAAGAGACAGAGAGTCAAGAGTTTAATGTTCAACTAGAATTGAATCGGTTAATATTATTCTTTTAAAATATTATATTTAACATATATTTCATGCCAGATAAAATGTTATAATTATTTATACTATATATATTCCATGCATAATAGTATATTAAAAATAATATTTATAATTCAAATTAATGAATAACTACATTAAAAAATTTTACTCAAACATAATAATGTTTATATAATATTTATTACTTTAATAAATAATAAAACTGAATTATTTATATATTTTACATTTTTTAAAATTAAAAAGGTTAAGTAGAAAATAAAAATTTACATTAAAACATGCATCATTTATCAATTAAATATAATTTATATGAAAATTTTATTAGAATATATAATTTTTTAATTAAAAATAATTTTTATGGAATCAATAAAAAATTTCTCATAAAATATATTAATTAATTAAATTCCACTTAATTATTTATATATGCAATATAGTTAGTTTTGAATAAAATTATTGTATAAAAATAATGTGAATAAAGTATGAATCATCGAAACGGTGCAGCAAAATGGTAAGCATGCATTAGGTATTCTCAAGATTACGTATCAATCTGTAGCACAACCACTTTTGACAATTTCCTCACAATTTCCCATCCGATTGAACCGGCTAAACTCGTTCGGTGCTGAGTTTGAACAATTTTCAATTCAACTGGCAAGTTGGCTAGCTTTTCCATTGGTCAAATATATGTCCGGTTTAGGAGTGTAAATCAACATGGTTTAGAGGCCGATTCATAATCGAATCAGCTAGTTTGGACCAGTGAATTAACCAGCTTGTTTAACGGACGGATTGACTAGTTTTTCCACCAGTTAAATACATGTCCGATTTATGAGTGTAAACCAGTCCAGTTTAGAGGTCAATTCATGATAGAACCAATCAATCTGGGTTAGTTTTAACTCCTTCAATAGACCTATCTAATCTAAATTCAGATTGCTGAATAGTCAAAAAAATAAAAAAATAAAATCAACCTAACCACAACACAAAGTTTGATCCCCTCACTTTCAAAATTTATTAATTGTGAACAAAGTCCAAAATTTTCTGATTTCTTATTAACTAATAGCCTTTGTAACTTTGGAGGAAAATTCTGTTACTTCATAACCTTTACCTTTTCTGTTTTTAAATCTTTCTAAATCTTTTCATTAATGAAAGATTCGCAAATATCAGTGGGCTAAATAAATAAAGAAACTGGAATGACGTATTTTTCCAACCTCCTACCTATCAACTCTTTAAAAGCCTTTAAAAACACTGACAATGTTAGGCACAGATCCACAGCAAGTCTATGTTTAGAAAACAAAGCAACTAACATGAGGTGTGTTGCATTGATTTTCTTCTTTTTCCTTGCCTTTTCAGGTAAGTTCTTTCTCATTTTTCACAAGTAATTCTTAACTTCAGTTTCCTTATTTTCTTTGTTAAATGAGTTCCTTTCGGTTGCCTTCACAGATGCAGAAATCTCGAGCAAAATAGGTATAAATTACGGGCAGCTCGGGAACAACTTACCAACTCCATATCAATCTGTTCAAATTCTCAAATCCATAAACGCAGAGCGCGTAAAATTATATGATGCCAATCCAGACATCTTGAAACTCTTAGCAGGAACTGATATTCATGCTTCCGTTATGGTACCAAATAATGAAATTATCAGCATTGCTTCAAACCAAAATGTAGCTGACAGATGGGTGAGAGATAATGTCCTTCAATACTATCCGGATACCATGATTCCATTCGTTCTAGTTGGGAATGAAGTTCTGAGCTATTCTTCAGATCATGATAAGACTATTTGGTCTAGTCTTGTCCCTGCAATGCGCAAAATTAAGAACTCACTCAAATCCCACAATATTCAGAACATCAAAGTTGGTACCCCACTAGCTATGGACATTCTCCATGCAACATCTCCACCATCAAATGCAACTTTCAAGGCTGATATCTCTAATTCGGTGATATTGCCATTACTGAAGTTCTTGAATGTTAGTAAATCATTCTTCTTCATTGATGTTTACCCTTACTTATCATGGTCTGCTAACCCAACAAATATGAACCTTGATTATGCATTGTTCAAATCAAGTCACAACTATACTGACCCTGCTACTGGCTTAATCTACACAAACTTGCTTGATCAAATGCTCGACTCACTCATTCATGCAATGACCAAACTGGGTTACCCCAGTGTCCAGCTTGTGATATCAGAAACAGGCTGGCCTAGTGCAGGTGATCTCGATCAACCTGGTGCTAACATTTACAATGCAGCTACCTACAATCGAAATCTGATTAAGAAGATGACTGCTATGCCACCAACTGGTACCCCAGCAAGACCAGGTGTAGTCATACCAACATTTATTTTCTCCTTATATGATGAAAATCAAAAGACTGGACCTGGAACAGAGAGACACTGGGGGCTGTTTAATGCAAATGGAATACCTGCATATGAAATCGACTTGAAAGGGAAACGGTCAGATTCTGACTTTGTGAAGTTGCCAGAACCGGCAAATAACAAACCTTACAAGGGGAAACTATGGTGCGTAGCAACAAAAGGGGCAGACATAACACAGTTGGAAAGGGCATTGACTTATGCTTGTAATCGAGGAAATGGGACGTGTGATGCATTGACACCAGGAAGGGAATGTTATGAACCAGTTTCTCTGACTAGGCATGCTAGTTATGCTTTTAGCTCATATTGGGCTAAATTTAGGAACCAAGGAGGCACTTGCTACTTCAATGGACTTGCAGAGCAGACCAGCAGCAATCCCAGTAAGTTCTTTCTTCTTTAAGTAAACAAGCATTATCACATTGCCTAGAATTATATACCTCACTTTTATTATAGCTATGCAACCTTACCTAGTACCTAACAAAAACTTTTCTTCTCATTTATATAAATTTGGATATTTTCTTGAACAGGTCATGGATCATGCAGATTTCCAAACGTCAATCTCTGAATGTTATTCAAGCTTCAACAATCGCTTTGAAGATGATTAGAGATAGTCTGTCAAATAATAGTTCTAATTTTCATCATCACTTTGTTTCAGCAAAGCCATACTCAAACAAGACACTGTTTATGCCACTATTAAGGAAAGATTATGGCATATGATCTTTAGAATTAGAATTTCTCATTCTTTCCTGTTTTCTGTTCAATTTTGTGTATTAAAATTTTTTTCTTACTGCTAGAAATGTTACTACTGATTCCCAAAAAGTTTATAAAAAAAAATGTAAAGCCTTTTATTGGTTACGATATTAATAACCTACTCCCCTTTTGGACCACAACACCATCACAAGCAAAAATAAATAATTTGATAAAAAATACAGAGAAATTCTGGACACCTGGAGAATCCAGGCCTTGCTTAATCTATGTAACATGGACACTATGTAACATGGACACCACGTGCGTATGTACACTAAAAACGGCATTTATAAAAATATTAGAACACAAACAAGTAGAAAAAACATGTAAATATTAAAAGTATTTAGATAAATTCCAAAATATTACTTTAAGTTAATATTTTCATATAAAATTTAAGAAAAATGATACAATCAAATTTATTGAATAATGATTGGTGTTAAGTAGAAATTTTATATTTTCTAGAAGAGAATGTGTTTTTAGCTTAAATAAATACACTTTTAATTTTTTGAAAATTATAAAATGCATGCGACACCTTATATAGTTGAAGTATCCGCTTCGTAGCTTTTATTACACTAAAACATCTAACATTCCCTTCGCTGCACATCCCACCTAGAACCCATAACAGAAACTGAGTTGATATTCTAAATTTTCAACTTTCTAGGAATACAAAGCTGACAGATAAGTTAGCCGGATATGTAACAGGAAAGCGGTAACGCGTTAGATTACGGTTGCACTATCAACATGCAATTTCTTCAGCACATCTGGGGTTCTCCCCCGCCATAACTGAAATGAATAAATAATTAATATATTATTACCAAAAATACATTGCAAACTATTCCAAATGCCAGAAACTTAGTAATAATAAATTATAAAAAAAAAAGGAAAAAAAAGAATAAACATGACTAAAACAAATAATTAACAACTTGACTGATCAAGAATATCAGAGAGAACAGAACACTTCACATTCAACACAACTACATCTAAAGCTATTTCTGTGAACAACCCATTCAGAATATAGCATCACGAGTTAAAATATTATCTTACGATACTTTCAGCTCCCTGTCACCCTTTCTTTTTTTTTTGTTTGACAAAAATAACAAGCAAAAAAAGCAAGAGAGTGGTTTCAACTTTCAAGGGTTTTACACCAAAGACCCAGGAACAGATGAAGATGTAATATCAGCAGTTACTAAAATGAGAGATTTAAAATCTGATATGATGGAAATGTGAAATTCATATCAATCTAATTATGCTTCATGTTCTTATTTGAGAATCCAATTCAGATGACACGTCACCAATCAGCCAAACCTAAGTAGATGCTAAAAGCCATTTCTTATCAATGTAGTCTATATATCAGAAAATAATTTAGCCATTTCTTTTTTCAATGTAGTCTATATATAAGAAAATAGTTGTACTTCCATTGTTAAGGGTCACCACCAAATAATGAAAAATAATTTAGTTTCTTTAAGGACAGTGTTTGCCACGTAACAATTACTTCCCTTAAAAAATTGGCCTTCTCCAAAACAAATGAAACCTAAAATACTCTTTTCAGTAGTTTGTGAAGTTAAAAGAACAAATTGTGGCAGCTGATATTACACAAGAATTTCTAAACAAGCTATGAATGAAATCGTTGCCTAATAGCCTATTAAGCAACCCAATTACATCAGTTAGTTCCACTATGATCTCCAAAAACTCTTAACATGTCTAAATGATGTAGAAAAACTATAACAGCACAAGATTTTCTGTTTACATGAAGCATACAACTGGGAATTAAAACCAATTCATGAAATCAAGGGTTCGAGATTGCTTAATAGACAAAAGATAACATTACTCATCAAGTTGGTACTATCAAAGATCCCTTATTAAATGGGTGGATCATCCATAGCTCAATTGTGCATGGATTTTTAAGAAGTTACAGTAAATTGAACCTAGATTATAGGTTCTAAATGCTTTGACTTAACAGGTTCGATTCTTCCTATGTCAGGCAGAAATAATGGAGCACAATTACAGCATGGGCAAAAAAGAAATACGAAAGCTTGTTCCACTGTCAAAGCAAAGGTTTAATTTAATGGCTTACAACTTTCAAATTTCTCTGCTTCAACATGAATTGATTTCTTAGTATCTCTTTAAATTTTGAGAATTGCAGGACTTTTGTCCACTGGAGACCAGATCTTCAAGTACTTACTAACATGTTATTTCATGAGAAAAATTAGCAGCCAGAAAATTATTTTAAGCAAGCATTTGCTACTTGGTCATACTTTTTCCCAAAAAAAAATGGAAAAAGGGTAAAGTTCATGTTCAGTTTCTTACTAAACACATGCTGTGTACAGTGCAATAACAAAATCAGTATTCCAACACAAGGTAAACTATAAACAAAAAATTGTATACTGTTAGAGCAGAAAAAACTATTGATCTTTCCCAGGTCATCTGAGAAAACTGAAAATAATCATCTCAGAACCAAATAATGAATGAGCTGTAATTTGTAAAGCCAAAACTGGGGAACCTAAGTAAGACTTCAATCCTCATAACGTCAACCAGCTAAGTCTAAAAGCCAAAAGACCTACAGCAGATAAGGGCATTGCAGCACAATATTCTGACAAAAAATGGCAACTTGGCTCAATAAAAACATGTGCATGAACAAGAATACCGGATTTTCAGAATCTGTTGAAACTGTACCTATAAAGCTAAATTTGAAATTTGAACCCTCATAAGTTCTAGCTCTGGTTGTAGGTCAAACATTTACAAACATTACTGGCCACCATCTCCATCTGGCTGCTAGAACACTTCAGTTCAACTATAACTAGTTGTATTTCCTAAACATTACATGTAGTATTAAGTCCATGTTCCAGCAAAAACCAAGAGTGCTGACACAAAACATACTCAAAAAAAAGTTAAGAATAAAGCTACACATCATATAGATGAAGTGTCAATTTTTCAAACGCACATCTATTGACACCGAATGAAACAGTTTATGGGCACGATTTGAAATAAAAATAAGTAAAATTAGCCTTGTCAATGTTGACAGCAAAAGATTTAAGAAATGCATTGTAATAATCTAAAAATGAATAAACACCCACCATAACCATAGCCTTGCCAAAATAATATTTTTCTAGAAAATCAATGTCCAATATCAAAGTGTTTATATTAATTGCAATATCCAAAAAAGAACATATACATTCTACTGGGAATGCACACAAATTAATAAGTCAAAATTTAAGCTACTATCAACTTAAACATACCATTATCTCTAGCGCTGAATATTAAGCATGGATTTGGCCTCAGTCTGCTCCTCCTGCAAAGAATCACTGGAATATTTTTTCAGCAATTCCATCTTTTTCTTCTCCAGCACCATCCTCTCAATTTCTTTCTCATCCGGCAAAGGTACATGTGCCACAAACTGCCGTTCTTTTTCCATTCTCTCATTTTCCTCTTCCTCCCTCTCTCGCTTTCTCTCCTCCTCCACTACATCCTCCTCCTCCTCAACCAAAATCTCTGGTGCCACAACCCCAACGCTCACCACCTCCTTTGCTCCTTTACTAGCTTCTCTTCTTATTTCGTCGAGTCTCTTCCACTCCTCCACCGCCACTGCTCTCATCTTCTCCTCCGCAGGCGCCTCCACTCTCTCCAAAACCCCGTCTTCTTCGTCCCTGTAGCCATAATAACTCGCATCAATTCTTTTATATATATCATATCTAGTCCTTCTCTTTCTCAATTCCGGCGGCTTCTCGAACAATTCACGAACTCCTGGCAATTTCTTAGCGGCGCCAAAGTAACGGTATCCAGGGCCACGGCCGCTAGGGTTAGGGACATCAACTATGTTTCCTTCTAAATCCGTCATCTTAGGGGCGTGTTTGGCATAGTTAGGACCTCCGAGCTCGACAATGCGGCGTTCCCAGTGGGATTTTTCGCGAATAAGCTTGTTGATTTCGTCGTTCAAGTCTCTGAGGCGGTGCTCGCCAAGGCCTTCGTTCTGGATTTCGGCAACTTTGCGACCGATCTCTCGCATGATCTGCTGACGCCATTTATCGGCCTCGGCAAGATCGCGGCATTCGGAGGCGAGATAGGGGCGGCGCTCTTTGGGTTTCTTCTTTTCCTGTTCTTTGAGGGTTATAAATCGATTTAGCATGGATTGAGCCTTCTCTTCGTTACGAGCCATGACTGCTTTCTTGCAAGAGGAATTATAGAGAATATAAAACCCTTTCAATGTGAGACGTCGAAGAGAAATTGCAGATGAACACCGGGAAAAAGGAAGGGACACCAGCACCGGTGGTGAGTTTCAATAGTTATGGGATGTTGTTTGGACCGACGGGTTCTAAAACTATCTCGCTCCCAACAACTCAAATTATTTGCATCGGAAAATATCTTTCACTTTAGGTGAATTTTACCACGCTCCTCCAATTTCCTAATAATTTCATACCTAAAAAAAAATTATTAAAAACACAAAATTATCTCAATTTTTTAATTTATAATAATTCAGTATCTAAAAAATTATTTTTAATATAAATATATTTTAATTATATAAATTATAATAATTATATATTTTAAAAATTATTTGTAATATAAAAGTATTTTAACATTTATTTTGTAATTAAATAGTAATTATATCTTCAACTATTAGACTTTAATTAGCATTGTATTTGGAAAAACGTTTTTTAGAAAAAAAATTGTATTTTTAACTTTTTTTTAGTTTTGAAAACTATTTTTGATAAATACAGATAAATAAATATTTTTTTTAGAAGTATATTTAAAAAAAATAATTCATAAAAATTAAAAAAAAGTAGTCAATTAAATCAAAAAAATTCAAAATCTGTTTTTAAAACCCTTAACAGCACTCTCAAACACCCCTTAGTATTTTTAACAAAAGTATAATAAGAAATGTCTAGATAAATTTTAATAAAAACAAAATTAGTTGTAATACACAGTCAGTAAAATTGAAATTTATCTGATGTGAATATTATATCTATTTTTATTTTTATTAAAATTTATTTGATGTGGATATTTTATATCACATTTATGTTAGAGAGACTAACATTCTAATAGGGAAGTACTATTTAGTTACAAAATAAAAGTTAAGATACTTTTGTATTACAAAATAAAAATTGAGGTACTTTTGTATTATAAATAATCTTTAAGGTACTGAGTTGTTACGAGTTAGATAATTGAGTTACTTTTGTGTTACAAATAATTTTTCAGATACCAAATTATTACAAGTTATATAATTGAATAATCGTGTGTAAAATTCACCCTTCACTTTAATATTGAGAGAAACTGAAAAAGTGAAGAAAAGTGGTTTACTAACAATGAAAATCCACGGTCAATATTTCATTAAATGGTTTATCATTAAATGGTTTATCAAATTTTAATGGCAAATATTTTTATATTACAAAATTAAAGTTTTAAAAAATTTATATTACAAATAATATATTATATATTGATTTGTTACGAGTTGGATAGTTAGAATACCGTCAGTATAATTTATTCGATATTCTGTTGGTAGGCCTTTAAAGAAAGTGCAGGGCCACGGCCACTCTCCAAGTTAAATATCTATTTTACTATAAATTCTTAGTAGATCGGTCTATTACGTTATTTGTAGAACAAATACATCATATAATCACATATATTTAATTATTTTTTTTATTTATTGATGTAAAAACAAAAATAAAATAATTAAATGCATATTATTATATAACTGACTTAATCTAATAGATTCGGTATACTTAAAAATCTCTTATTTTACAGCATTCTTGCAATCCAGTTCCGTTTGGGACTAATTGTTTTCCTTTCACAAGGAGATATAAAAATCAGGAGTAATTATTGATAAAGTTACCTCAACTATATAAATTATAACAATTTAGTATTTCAATAATTATTTGTAGTATAAAATTATCTCAATTTTTATTTTATAACTAAAATAATTTTTGAAAAATTAAATTGTTATAATTTATATAATTAGAATACTATTGGTAAAATTCATCCTTATTGATAAATATTCAAACTATACACGTAATAATTTTTGCTTGTATTATGAAAATTTGCAATTTAATTCTTTAAGAGTATTTCCAATAGTTTTTATATTTCTCTTTTTATCTATATTTAGAAAATTTTATATTTCTCACTTATTTCACTACATAAAATTTGTATTTTCATTTATCAGATTTAAGAGTCATAATGAATTCCTAAATAATATTTTATTGTTTCTTTGTTCTCTCTTTTGTTATTTTCTCTCTTTTGTTATTTTCTCTCTTTCTTTCTTCTTTTGTCTCTTATTCTTTTTTTTTTATATAGTTTTATTAATAAAAAAATTAAAATAGAGAGTGAAATAAAAAGTATTACGATAGTAAATTGCTGAAAGTAATTTTTATGGGAAAAAAATAAAATTTAGTGATTTCATGGGAAAAAATAAAAAAAATAATTTTGCGTAAATTATTGAAAATATAATGACTTTCGGTGAAATTAACTCGTTTGCAAAAATAGTTTCAGTAATTTTCCTCGGCGAACGAGCAACCTATTTGTTGGAGGACGATGGCAGCAATGGTGATAGCATATTAAAGATTGACTTGAAGATGAGTTAGTTGAAATTTCAGCATGCAGCTATTTTTGAAAAATTATTTGATAAAATTGAAAAAGAATTTGGTAACAATGAAAAAGAAAAATGTTACATATATTTTTGTAATTAAAATGTTAAATGTAGGCTTTCAATGAAATTTTCTCTTCATTTTAATAAAGTTTTGGGCTACATCAAGCCTATATAGACGGCTTAGACCATAAAATCCAACATTTCTCAACCATGAATAAGATTTAAAAGAGTACAGGATATGTTTGTTGTCCTTTGATTGTTCTCATTCGAATAGTAATAATGTTTTTCGCTCCGACCGTACATTTCCATTTTCTAGTATAGTTGCTGAGAATTTCTTAAACTAAAGTACATCTTTCATTGCAATGGTGGAGCTAGAAAATATTCACTAGGTTCACTCATATATATACAATTGCTAAGTGATACTTGTAAAATTACTCTAATATATATATTTGCTAGCAATTATATGATTATACATATAAAATGACATTATAGTACTTGTACGAAAGAACATAACAAAAAATCATATAATTAATTGCCAGCAATTATGTAGTGATACATATAGAATGACATATAATTGCTAACAAATATATATGCATGATCATTTTCTTAAATTTTTTATGAGGTTACTAATTATAATACTATTATACATCAAACTATTTACAATTTTTTTTTGTAGGATCATGTGACCTGATATCTCTCAACGTCACTCTGCCCATGTTTCATTGTATATTAATAGCTAGAATAGAAAAACTTTGCTTGTCTATCATATTAAAAATTCTAATAAAATTCTAGGAACAATGGCCTACATGGAATATAAATCAAAGACAAGAGATATGCTGACATAAATTGGAATTTAGTTGTTGAAATTAATGCAAGTTAGAAATTGATTATTGAAACAAAATCAAATTGAAATATCTATGTTGGTTATAATGCATTGAAATAAATATTTGTATTTTTTTTATAAAAAACAAATTTCATTAATGCATAGTAGAAACATCATAAGATAAAGAGCCCAACAAAAATTGTGGCGGAGTCATCCATACTGAAGATGAAGCATTAGAATTAGCCGCTCTAACTAAACAATATGCTACTTTATTCACTTCTTTTTTACAAAATCGATAGCAAAAGCATCAAATAAAGACAAACAATTTGAAATAATAATACAAAACTTTGATTTGTTCATCTTTGTGTAAAGCATAGCATCCACAACAATCTTTGCATCAGATTCAAGAATCATAGTGAGAAAGTCTTCATTTTTAAGCTAGCTAAGAACCTCCTACAACCAAATTGCATCAATAATTGAATGATGAACATAGCCGAGTATAATCCGAGAAAAACCTACAATGAACTTTCCATAATGATTGCCAACCACAATACCTATACCATTCAAACTGGCATCTACAAAAAGAGCTCCATCAAAGTTGCTCTTAAGAACAGAAAAAGGAGGTCTTTGTCATTTAATCTGAACTCTTTGAGGCCTAGGCATAAGAGATTGTTGATTAGACCTACTCCATTTAACAAAATAAGAAAGAACATTCCTAACCACATCAGGAGTAAAGACAAACTGATGCCGCCATAACCAATTATTAGGCTGACACCAAATTGCCCAAAAAAGCACACAAATATGTGAAAGTTGAACATGATCAAAAAGCCCTACTACAAGAGAGATCCACTATTTGAAATTCACAATAAGAAAACTAGGAATGTCTAAACCCAACTCTGCCTAATAATCGACTGCTAAGTAACAATCCAAGAAGAGATGCAAAGGATGCTCCCCTACTTGACCACATATAGCACATTCATTAATAACAGGAAATACCTTTAAGAAAAAGTCTTTCCTAAGTAGGCAATAAGTAACTACAAAACCTCCATATAAATAGTTTCACTTTTGGCGGCACATAAAACTTCCAAATAGAACCCCAATTAAACCTATCCATATCAATCTTAGTACCCAATAAATTTACAGAAGCAACTTTATACCCTAACCGTACATAATACATACTAAACTTGTCATAGTGCTAAATAATAGAATAATCACACCTTAAAGAGGTGACATCTTTAACACTTCCTCGGCCTCACCCCTTTCTAAACAATCAAATAGGAGATCATTATCCCACTGTAAAGAAACCTGAACCCTTAGATCACAAACCCTCATATTTTCCAAATTATCCACAATAGGTGAAGAAGTCCTAAAATTTAAATCCCGACTTGACCAAGAATTCTCCCAAACTCTAATCCTCAGGCCATTACCAACTCTCCACCTATACCCTCATTTCATAATAAATTTTGCATTCCAAATACTCTTCCAAACAAAACTCAAATTTGGAACCCAATTAAGTTGACAAAAAATCCTCATAATGATAATATTTGGCTTTGAAAACATGACAAGAAAGAGCATTAGGATTGGAAATTAATTTCCAAGCCTATATACCAAGCATTACAAATTTAAAAGAGCGAAGATGTCAAAAAACCATACCACCATCTTGCTTCCTAATACATAACCTATCCCAAGGCTATTTATGAATCTTATGAGAACCATTTGGATAGGAGCCCCACCAATAAGAATTCATCACTTTTTACAACTCATCATAAAGAGACACTAGAAGCAAAAAGTACTCATGTAAAAAGTAGGTACAGCTTAAGCCACTGATTTAATCAATATCTCTTTTCCAGCTTGAGACAATAACTTCCCATACCACCCAAACAATTTATTCCACAACCTATCTCTAAGAAAGGCAAAAATAGATTTCTTACTCCGACCAAAAAGAGATGGAAGATCAAATAAAATTTGATGACCTTCTATGAGACAATCATATGGATATTCTATTCAAATGTCAATGATAGTCTCATTATAACAATGGTGCAAGTATCATTAGACTTGATGTACTCAAGGATATCTTGAATATTGATTCTGCACTTTGACTCTATTCCTTGTTACCTCATAGAGGTTGCTCATAGGGTGGTGATTTAGTACAATTTGATGTATTCGAAAGTAATTAGGTAGTCAATAAAGGATTCACCACTCCGAATAGAGGGAGTGTATACCCATGGCCACTTGTCGAGAAATTACTCGGAATCTCTGACCAGAGTGGAAATGTCATGAAGATGGTTTTTAGTGACATGTCTAATAGAGTAATTAGTCTCAAAGACAAGATCCAACATCATTTGGGCTAGGTGTGACATAGTCAGTCTAGCAGGAGTTGACATATTATCCATACTTTGAATCAAGTGGAGTATAGAATGATGAAAGGATAAATTGCACAAAAATTGTGTATGGAAAGATTTGTAGTCAAACCACTGACTTTTTGGTCAATTGGGGGTTATGATGTATTGTTAGATACCACTCATGATTTGCTTAAATTAATTGATAATTTAAGTGGCCAACATAACCGGAAACCTAATGGGTCACACGCATTGAAGATGTAAAAAATGAGTAAAATGACTTTCAATGAGATCCAAAATATTAGAGAATTATTTCGGGTCGGGTCGCAATATGATCGTGGAAAAAAATTGCTCTGGAGGATTGATGGGCCCGTATGGGTCAGTAACAAGGCTAGGCGAGCTGCTATGCGCGCTAGCGCGCAACAGCACACATATAGTATTTAAATGGCCAAAGTGGCCATTTTTCATAACAACTCTCCATTTTCTTATCTCTTCAATTTTGATCTATGAATCTAATTTTCTTTTGGATATAAAAAACCACAAGATAGATAATAGACAAACAAAAATTTTTTGAGACAATAAGAAAAATTAAAGAGTTTAATTTTTCCTCTCAAAGGAACATACTCATTGAGGTGTGTTCAAGGCATCTCCCTAGTGGTTTCATCCTCTCATCCTCATGTGAATATTGTTAGAGACAATCTGAGATTGGATTATTGTGGTTTGCTACAACTCAACAATGTCAGAAGTTGAAGAAAAATCAAGAAATTATAAAGGTATAATTTCTGAATTTTGCTTTGTTAAATTAGTTTTAATTGGCACAAGTCAATTCTCTTATTTCGGGTTTTGAAAAATTTATTTCCACTGCATAATATGTATATGATACGCACTTAAAACCCAATAGTTGGTAAGCTTTAAATTTTGAAAGCTGAAAATAGCTAATTTATTAGAAATTTTAACAATACATATTGTGACTTAATGTAAATGAAAGTCAAGTAAATAATTAAATAAAAATTAAGAGCTATTTGTCACTTTAACATAGTTATGTAGAGTTGGCACGTTCATGTAACAATACATCAACACATTTGTGAAGTCTCAACACGTTCTTGCAACATTTCATGACTTCACGAGCCTATCACACTTGTGTCCCATTAGTATGCTCACATAGATTCTTGCAAGGTATTCTAAGCCCATCATGCTTATGTCCTTTAGCATGCATACAAATATACTTGCGAGTTATCTTGACTTATAAACAGAGCTTATAGAGAGCATAATTTATTATAATCGAAGTATATATTATTTCCTAGGTTAAAAATAACAACCCCCTCCTTAGTTACAAGACTATATAAGTAACTCAATCATGCCTTCATCCCATACTGATTTCTCCAAAGTTACTTTACCAACTACTTCACCCCTATACTCCAAAAACTTTACCTTATGACACTTATTCTTTAGTGTCCAATGCATATTTGGCTTTCATGGCAAAAGTGACTACTGTTATAGAACCAATAAATTATAAATAGATAACTCAATCAAGTGATTGGGTTCAAGCTATGAATCATGAGTTATCTGCCCTTAAAGCTAATGATACTTGGAGTTTGACTAGTTTGCCTAAAGGGAAGAAAGCTATAGAAACAAGATAGGTGTACAAGATTAACTACCATTCATATGGTATAATAGAACATTTGAAGGCAATATTAGTAGTAAAAAGGTACAATCAAGAGGAAGGGCAACATTATTTTGATAGTTTCTCACTTGTTGTGATGTTAGTCACTATGAGAGTTTTTCTGACATTAGCCATTGCTTATTCTTACCAATCATCAGCTTGACATTAACAACACGTTTTTGCATGGTTATTTGTAAGGATAATTGTAAATAATAATATGAATTTTTAATGTTGTATCAAAATTAAATTATATTTTCTATCATTTTATTTAAATATACAAACTTTTAAAACTTTATTAATTTATGAATTCTAGCGAAATTCTGCTGACATGGCATAAAATTCTGCAAGATTAAAAAGGTTGTACTAACTAAGAAGCTTAGAACTTAAAAATGTCATTGTTTTTATTTTCCTAAAATTTTAAAACCTAAATCTCTATTTAAATTTGAAAAATAATACATGTAGCTATCATGTTTGGGAGCTATCTAGTTAGTAGAATAAGGAAAAACAAAAATTTTACTGTCAGTAAAGTTTCACCGAAGAGATTTAGGTTTTAAAATTTTAGAAAAAATAAAAACAATAGAGTTTTAAGGTTTCTAAAATGACTCAACTTCCTAGTCAGTTTCTTAGTCAGGACAACTTTTTTAATCTTGCTAGAATTTTATGTTATATCTGTAGAGTTTCACCAAAATTCATAAATTGATAAAGTTTAAAAAGTTTGTATATTTAAATGAGAAAATAGAAAATATATTTTAATTTTGATATAACCTTAAAAGTTTAAGTTATTTTTGGCAATTTTTCCTTATTTACATGAAAAAGTCTACCTATTCCCACCAAAAGGCTATATAAAAGCTGCACCTGGTCAAGTATGCAAGCTAAATAGATCTTTGTGTAACATCCACTAGTTAGGGCCTAGAATAGCATAAAATATGTTTATATAAATGTCTTTTAACTGACCAAGGGTTTTGGGGCACGATATGGATAAAAAATGATGAATTAAGTGACCAGTGAGAGGGTCACAGCCGTGACTCATGGAATTATGGGCGTGACCATTGTGGTGAGGCATTTTAGCCTCACTAATAAGTGTAACAGCTGTGACTGGTGGAGTCACAAGTGTGACATCCCTGATAGCTATATAAAAGTCAAATTTTTCAATATAGTAATGGAGGATATAATAACCCAAACCCTAGCCCCCATTCTCTAGACACTAGAGACCACTCCTAGTCAATTCTCCACTATTTTTCCTTTGATTCTTTAAGTTACAAACATTAAACACTAAGCCTAAACAAAGATTTAATAAGAAAATCAAGGATTTTAGCTTAGTAGCAAAAGTTCAAAGTGGGCAGCTAAGAAGAAGCTAAAACCCTCCAATTTCCCACTCCGATTTCAATCATTCTAGGTAAGAATTTATGAGCTTTAACCTTTTAAAGATCTCCCTTTACGAATTAAGAGTTTAGAACAAGAGTTAAGAGTTCTACCTAGGGTTTTAGAAATCACAGATTAAGGGGTTTCGATTATTCTTCATAGAACCTTGTTTTAGGCATGTATTAATGTCGTATATGTTGTTAAATTCATGCTAAGTGAGGAAGGTAATGGTGGTGATGCCATCGATGAGTGAGAGAGCACATTAGGGATGGTTTTACAGCTCCATATCAAGTCTATACATATATGCATCTTAATTCTGAGTTTGCTTACATGTGCTAATGTCTTGCTATGTAATTTGAATGAACTAAGTAATTGGTCAATGTTGATTATACACAACACCAAGTGAATGAGTTATAATGCCAAGTTTAGAGTAGAGTATGAGACTTTTGCAAATAGAATATGGAAATAAAAAAGGGAATGTCAAATGTTAAGTTGCATGAACTATGACATGGGTCAAAAATAATGAATTATGACTTTGGCTAACTTTTGAATCCATAGTAAGTTAAGTAATTGACATACTATATTTGTGTAAAGACTTATGACACATAAGTTGAAATCCATGACTATACATGTAAGTTTAATAATTGGCATGAGATAGGGCTTTGAGTTTTAATGGCATGTTAAAGAGAATGTGAACTTGTGATTGTGTGGCCTTATGTTAATAGTTTGATTATACCATGATTTAGATGTCCCTTGAATTATGAAATTAATGATACCATGTGTAGAATGAGCTTTAATAGCTGAGAGGGATGAATTAGCTTGTTAAATTGAAGTGTTGTTAAGTTGGGTGGCACCTGGACCACTATAGAAACCTTATATGTGAATTTGGGTTGAATATATGTTGTGTTCAGATGATTTTCGTGTTGAAAACATAGAGTCACACCCGCGACTAGGATAGTCACACCCATGGCTCAGGTCCCAAAATAAAACAGAAGTGTTCACTACCAGAACACTAATCACGGCTGTGACTCCCAAGAGTCACGCCCATGACTGCAAAAATAAGTTAACATATGTTTTTAAATGATTCCATTTGCCATGCCATGCTTGCACTCATCTTATTATGCTGAATAAACACAAATAACATGTTAATATCATTGATTTAACAGTATGGACATGGGATAACCCATTAGATGTAATAAGGTATATGATTCATACCCTGCTATATGTTGTATACACATGGAGCAAAACGTAAGATAACAGATAACAGTTATGAAACAGAATAAAAATGCCCAGTTACTCGTACTAGGACTACCTATAGGATAGATGGCATGTCATTCAGGGTATTGGTACCATATTTATTATATTAAAACAATCTTTGTTGGACAAGTTGGCTCAAGCTCCTAGGCATAGTTATTAGTGTGAAGTTGGCTGAAGCTCCAGGGAGCACCCCTATTCATGACCCGTATCCAAGTGTCAAAGTATAGAGTATTGGGTGATGAAATTAAAGATGTTATGATTTATATACATCAACCTAAAAGCTTGACCTAGTTATGTATATAATGATTTATATCTCATGATTGTTAAAGTTGCAGTTTGCTTCTACTACCAGGTACGCTTATAAGCTAAAGTGTAATGTATGTCATGATGTATAACCTTATGCACAGGTAATAAGTGATATAAGAACATGAAATTTTAATCATATGAATGTTGTAAGATGCTATGAACTTATGATTCAATGAATGTATGTTAGAATTATATTGTCTATATGTACCGCTAAGCGTATGGGTTTCCTGCACACAGGTTTAGAAATATAGAGAAGGTTGATACATGAAGAGCTCGAAGTATTGTCAGAGCAAATACCTTGTGACCTTTGGATTAGTCTTCATGCATTTATTATTTTACATTCTTTATTTATTACCCGTGATGGGGTAGTTTTGGATATGTAATAAAGAATTTTTACGGTTTTAATTTCCTTAAGGTTTGGATTGCATAATAAGATTTAATTTGGGCATGCTTGGTCCCAGTATAGATTTTAAATCATGTTATGATTCCAGTTTCTCGGATTTGAGCATGATGACATATAAGTTTGTTATGTTGCATGATGAGATAGTTCAAAACAATTATTATGTGAAAAGTTTTAATTCAGACACAACTTTAAAGATTTATTATGATATAGTTTGAGTAGCACACTCTTGTATAGTGCCAGTTAGTCTGCTATATGGGAGGGTGTTACACTTTGTACGAACTCAAGCAAGCACCTAGAGAGTGGAATAATAAGTTCACTAAGTAACTTCTAGTTTATGGCTTTTTTCAATCCCCTTCAGATCACTACCTTTTCACTAAACACTCCATTACATCTTCTCTGGCACTTATAATCTATGTGGATGATGTCTTAGTTATAAGTAGTATAAAGAAGGATATCATTGCTATTCAAAGGTACTAGGATAACAAGTTCACAATCAAAGACATGGGTTATACCAAGTATTTTTTGGGCATAAAGATAGCTAGATCTACTGCAAGTTCCAATGTAAATCAAAGAAAATATGTTCTAGATTTTTTGAAGGATATAAGGATGCTAGGTAGTAAATTTTCCCTAACTCCATTTCCTAAAGGAGTAAAGCTTTTTGAAGATACTGGAGAACTTTTGTTTGATCCAATAAGTTATAGGAGGTTGGTAGGAAGATTATTGTATTTGAATTTAACTAAACCTAATATAAACTATTCAATCTAACAGCTCAGTCAATTTGTTAACTATCTACATCATGTCCATTAGGAAGCAGTAATTCATTTACTGCGATATCCTAAAGGGCATGTCTAATTAGGTTTATTTTATCCAACCAAAAACGATTTTACTATTTATTGGCTCCAGACCTTCGTGCATGGAAAATCACAAGCTAACTACTCATAGCTTAGTAGTACACAAAAGCATAAAAACATAACATATATTAATTCATAGCATGGAAACTATATATATATGTGTGTGTGTGTGTGTGTGTGTGTAATTTTGATCACACTAATGTGCTTATCACATGATTTGAGTATAGCATTATGCTAGCTTAATTCTACATAATGGATCATACATGACATGTATATTAAATCAACATTTAATTATTTGAGTTATGTATTCCATATCACAAAGTTTAATTGAATTCTTATTTCTTTGCTATATATAATTCCATCTCTTTTATGTTTTTATCGTTTTAATGTGTTGACCTCTCGAAGGCTCTAGCATATACCGATCGCCATTTAATGCATTTACCTCTTGGAGACTTTAGCATATGTCAATTATCCATTTAAGCATTAATCTCTCGGAGGCTTAAGTTTGTGTTGGCTTTCTGTGAAAGCATTGACCTCTCAGAGGCTTGGGCTTTAAGGCTAGGATAATAAGGATTTACAGTACCATATAACCCATAATGGTGCACCTTTTATCCAATAATAATTTCCAATTCGAAATTGGCAATATGTATTATTACCTAGTTTTCCTCTTCCATTATTTATGCATCTTACTCATACATCATTACTTAATGCATTTAAGCCATACATATGTTCAATATCATGTATATACACTATATTTCATCATATATTAACATGCAAAATATGTATGTTTGCTTAAATCATACTTCTGTATTATAAAATCGTGTATATCTTGCCGAATCAGGGTGTCACGGGAGTGACTTTGCTAGTCTCGATCAAGACCCCAGTTGTGATTCTGGTTATGAACCAATTTGTCCTTATTTTGTGCTTGAGTCATGGGCATTACCCATTAGAGTCAAGGGCGTGACCCTAGGTTTTCATTCCATATCCAATTTCTAATGTCACTTTTCAATGATATACACACACAAGGCTCTAAGGCTAACCAAATGTAGCCAATCCTATCAACATGCAACATCATTTATAGGCCATATAACATGTCAACACAATTAGTTATCTAAAATAATACATTGATTCATCACAAGCCATGAGTTTCATCAAATAAGAGACATACCTCATTGGTGCTACCCCTTTTCAAGCATTTAAGGTGCATTAGTTGCACTTGCATATCCTCATGCTTATAAATACCTTAATATAGGCATCAAGCCTCACATTCACACGATATTTGGCTACTAGCCTTCCATACATGTATTCATGTATCATTATAAAGATAGTAAGTATAAATTCATACATTAGCACATTCAAGTTTGATCGAGTAAATATGACACACTCCACACAAGAATCTTTCTTGACAAAATTCAATTCTCATTGTTATGTTCATTTTGGCCCTGAACATCTACCTGGTTCTGTAATAATTTTTGGAGAATTGAATTTTAATACCTTCTCCTTTGAAGCGGCCCCACTTCACTCTCACATAGGTGATACCTTACACAAATGTATCATTAAAAGCATAGCTTAACCTCATTTCCAATCTTCACTTGGTATATCCCCTACAGTGATCTTTTCACGTCTTTACAATTAGGTTGTCCTATTTAATCTAGATCTTGGGATCTCCAATCAACTAGGTTGGGTTTTTCTTTGTATCGACTTATTATACTCTTACGGGTTTAAGTCCCATTCCCCTTGATGATTTATCAACTTACTCTCGATTTAACCCTTTGGTTAGCGGATCCGCAATGTTATCCTTTGATTTTACATAATCAACAGCGATAACTCCTATTGAGAGTAGTTGTCTAATGGTATTGTGTTTACGATGAATATGTCTAGACTTACCATTATACATGTTACTCTGTGCCCTTCCAATTGTAGATTGACTATCACAATGTATGCATATTGGTGGCACGGGACTTTCCCATTTCGGAATATATTCTAAGAAATGGCTTAGCCATTCAGCTTCTTCAGCACATTTTTCTAATGCAATAAACTCAGATTCCATTATGGATCTGGCTATAACAGTTTGTTTAGAAGATTTCCAAGTAAATCCACTAATTCCCAAGTATGATTCTGCAAGACGAAATCAATCTCACTCTTAATAGCCTCTTTCCATAAAAGACCATCTGAAGAGTTTATAGCCTCATTATAAGTTTGAGGTTCTGCCTCTAGTAAGTAGGTCAGAAAATTTGGTCCAAAGACTTTTTTATCATTGCTCTTTTACTACGCCCGAGCTCTATCTCAATAGGCTCATCCTCTAAACCAAGCACTTCATCATGAACTTGATCTTGACTATTTTTAATAATAGCCTCAAGAGATTGCTTGGATGAATTTGCCTCTTCCAAACTCTTACAAGGAAATATATGTTCAAAGAACGACACATTCTTTAATTCTATAATCATGTTCTTTTGAATATTCGAAATTTCCGATTTATGCATAAGAAACCAATAAGCACTACTGTTATGTGCATAACCAATAAAAATGCAATCAACTGATTTTGGCCCTATTTTCACTTTCTTTGGTATAGGAACTGCCACTTTAGCAAGACACCCCTATATTCGCAAATATTTATAGGATGGTTTTCTCCCTTTCCATAATTCATAAGGAGTTTTGTCTTGCTTACTACGGGGCACCTTATTTAAAAGGTAATTAGCCGACAATATGGCTTCCCCCACATGTTCTATGGTAAACCAGAACTTATCAGCATTGCATTCATCATTTCTTTCAAGGTACGATTTTTCCTTTCAGCCACACCATTAGATTATGGTGAATACGGTACCATGGTCTCATGTATAATTCTATGTTATGCATAGAATTCACCAAATGGTGTCACATATTCACCACCACGGTCACTTCTCAAAACCTTAATTTTTCTATTAA